>QGMI01000178.1:0-50610 GCA_007821535.1 Lachnellula occidentalis | reverse complement strand
GAGTAGTGCTAGCTAGGAGCGCTAGCTTGCTAGAGGATATCTTTCAATTTTTTCTCTTATTTCCTTTCTATTTTCACTACTTTTACCTGCTTTTACTACCTTCTTTTACCTGTACTAATACTGCTACAGTTTTATAGTACTGCTTTTATTACGTGTTTAGCTTCTAAGCTAGGGAGAGCAGACGCTAGTATGCTATTAGGCATGCTTTTATATATATAATCATTTAGCATTCCTCCATTTCCATTTAGGGAGAGTGTTGAGTTAGGAAATAGCTACGCTAGAATGCGTAAGAGCTAGTCACGTGATATGTCACGTGACTTAGGTTTGCACTAAGCGAAGCCTCTGTCTATAGTCTCATCTACGTGTTCTCTACACTTAGACTCCTTAATGCAATTAGTATATACACTCAGATACCCTATAGTAATTCCAATATCAGTTTTAATAAGATTAACTCTATTCTATATAGCAAGCAGATAAGAAGCTATACTACTAATCGAATCTACTATAATAATATAGCAATATCTCTTTATATAAGAAGAAGTTAAGAACTATAATAATCTAATTAAGCTTAAAGCATGCTAGTTCTAGCTATAGGATAAAGATATTATAGAAGCTCGACTTTAAAAGACTTGAAAGTACTAGAAAAGGAAAGAAGTATAAGACTTGAAATATAGCCTATATACTAGACTATTAAAGGTTAGAGACATTATGCTATAATAGGACTTAACTTAAGAAATTAATATATTAAATGTAATAAAACTCAACTTTTATTAGCTAGGACTATATCAAATTAAGGAAGCTAATATTAATAAAGGTTATTTTAAATTTAAAGAACTTAGTAATAATAGGGCATAATTAAGAGGAATAGTCTCTATAAATAAACTTAAGCTATTCTTTTAATAGGATGGATAGTTTTATAGCAATAGCAATATAGTATCGATAGAATTAAAATCGATAGACAAGTTATTATAGGAGGAACTATTAGACTAATATCAACTATATAGTCGCGGCGCTATTATAAGACATCTAGCGCTAAACGATTCTTTAGATAATATAATAGAATAGACTTAAAGCAAGTCATATATCGTTCTATAAGAGACGAGGTCTATATGTAAGCTTTTACGACTTTTTTTAATAATATAGCAATTATAGTAGAGCTTAGATACTCTTATATAAGATAGGAAGCACCTTAGCCTATTACTAATATAATAATATAGTATATTTATAAGGTCCCTTTAAGAAGGTATTAGCTTCTATACTATTAATGCTAAAGGCATAAGAGGTATAAGATTTTTAATTAGAATAATAATTATACTAGAGAAAGTATATATAAAACTAAGATATTAAGGCTAGTCGCGTTTTAAGTAATAGCTAAAATAGAATAATCCTTATTATTTCAACCTATCTAAAGGGGACACCTTTCTTAAAGTTCTATATAAAGATAATTATTAGTAGTTTTATAATAAAAGATTCTAAAGCTATAAAGTTAAAAGGAAGGAAGGTAGATAAAAAGGAAATAAAACAGATATATAAAAGTTGAAAATAAGGAAAAGCAAAGTTTATAATAGGTAGCTACCTTAATAATAATAATAGTAGTATCCTACTACTATTATTACTACTATTATCACTTCTAGATAAAGTATAAGTAAGTTAATAGTTAGTAGAATAGTACTATATAAACCTAGATAGAGATTCCTTTAATAATAATATACTATTAGTAAAAAGATAGCAATAACTATATTAAATAGTTTTAAAAAAGCTTAAATATTAGAAGAATAGCAAAGTTGAGATTTTATATAAAGTTAATAAATAGAAGCAGGAATAATAAAAGCGTAAAGATAATAATAATAATAATAAAACACTAAGAGGTTCTAGTAGAAATTAGATTATAACTTTCCCTAGAATATGAATATCAGGTACTGCCTCTCTAATGCCTATTAGGTACTTCTAATATAAAAGTAAAGAATGTAAAATGTAGGAATATATAGGATATTTCTTAAAAATAAACCTAGAACGCTAATCTAAGATATTAGTAATAAATTAGAAAGGTTAGATATAGAAACTTATTATATATAAACGTTAATTAAACTAACCTACTTTAGGGCTAATAATAGTATTAGAAGTCTAAATTAAGATAATAACTAAGAGCTAAAGCTTGCTATAAGAATTGTAATAGTAGTAGCTTATAGAGGAAGGCTTTCTAATAAATAGAAGAAAGCATTTACTTATAAGTAGTACTTCTTATAATAATATATAAAGACATCCAAGTTAGACTTAGTATATTAGAAGTTATTAAAACTAGAAGTATTAGTAATGAAATAATTAATAAGAGAATTAGAAAGAACTTCTAAAGCTAGAATATTTAAGCTAAGTATAAAGCATATCTAATATTATTAAGAACTAGAAAGGTTAGTAATAGTACTATTAATAAAGGAATAGGAAGATATCTAAACCTAGAATACCCTAATAAAAGGAAGAAGTTTAAGGTCTTTCTAGACTAAAGCTAGTAGAAAGAGCTAGCAATCCCTAAATAAAAGGCTAGTAACGATATTATAAACTTCTCTACTCTATTCTAATATTATATCCTTATTACTATATCAACGATAGACTTACTATAATAGTATTAAAGAAAGTTAGAAAATATACTAGACTTTAATAAAATAGACTTAGAAAGTTTTAGGAATTTAGATTTATATAAAGTTAAAATATTATAACTAAGTAAGCATATTATTCATTTTCTAGTATAAAGTTAGTACTAAATCAAATGATAATCTTTAAAGTACATACTAGGTGAATAAGAACTAAGAAGAGCTAAAGCTAAAAGTGATAATATAATTAATAGCATTAATAAAATTAAATTAAATAAATTCAAAAAAGAAGTTAGCAAAATCGAGAACGTTATAGAAATCTAGTAGTAAGATTAGTATAAAAACGATACTAAGATCTTTAAAGAATGTATTTATTACTTAATATACTACTATAGTATCTTATTAAAGCATTAGAATCTTAGAACCTTATACTAAACTAATATTGATATATATATCATCTGAATATAATATTAGTATAGATAAGGTATAAGAATCTTAGTAGAACTTATATTAAAATGTAAAGTAAACGACTATTAAATAAACTTAATAGTAATAATAAAGTTAATAGTAATATCAAGCGACTAAACGAAAAATAGTAAGGAAAATCGTAGAAGTAACTTAAAACTAGTATATAAAGTCTATACTTTAATATAAAAATTAGTACTAGAGTTGATAAAAGATGTAAAGGAAGTATTTACTATTATATCTTCTTAATAAGTTCTAAAAATTGTTAATATTATTAAAAAGCTATAAAAGTAGTTATATTTATATAAAGTTACTATTAATTAGCTAACTTCCTAGTAAATTAGAGAGCAAGCTAGTAATATTAGAACTATTAATATACTTAAAACGTGAAAATATTAAAGGTTTTAATAGAATTAGTAAATTGAAGTTGATAGATTAAAATCTAGAATATATTATTTAATGCTTTAATAATAACTAAATTCTACTTAGAATATATAGAAAGGAGATCAGACTGCCTAGCATACGTCTTTAGATAGAATAATAATAGTATTAAGATATAGAAGATTTAAATATTAATAGCGAAATTCGATTTTAGACTACTAATGCTAGTAATAGAATAGAAATGCATAGAACTAAGATGAAGTAATAAACGACTTAAAGATATTAATAGCAAATATATTACTTAATAGTAATAAAGTTATAAAAGGCATTAAAAATATTAAGATATTAAAATGTAAGAAGTTATAAAGTTTTAAGGATTATAGAAAGCAAAAGAGGTTATAAAGAGGCTGGATTCTAGATTCGGCTTAGTATCTCCTATTTACTAGAAAAAGGAAGCATATTTTATTATTAGTTAGGTTCTTGTCTATATACTTATTATAAAGCTTTTCTTTACGTTTTAACTTAGTTTTTAGTAGTAAAATACTACTTTTTATATACTACTTAAGACGAGTAAGTTATTCTATAAAGGATGAATATTATAAGGTTATAATATGCTACTACGTGATAAATAGTCAAGTGCCTAAGCTAGGGGAAGCCTTATAAAATAGGGTTTCTCTACTTACTTAGAATACTATCTATTCTATAATATATTTATTACAACCCTTTATTATTTTACTTATTAATTATAAGTATTCTATAAGTTAGATCCTAGCCATAGAGTTCGCAGTTGTATTGCCCCTCAACACTACTTCTGGGTCGGAGATGATGAGGGTGGGGCGTCTCCCGACCCATATTGTGTAGATGGGACCGTAGGTTTCGGCCCATTTTTGGAACTGGATCCATGGTTTTGAGGTTGGGAGTTTGGTGCCGATGAAGGGGAGAGAGGGAGGACCGGGTACCATGCGGTGCTTTTTTATTGTATCGGTGATGAGGACGAGGACGGGGAGTAGAAATATTCCCAGCAGGCTGTACCAGGAGAGAAGGGTTGATAGAAGGGACATGATGAAAAATCGGCAGTGGCTTCCCTGAATGAAAGTAAGATGCTATAGTTTTCCCTCCACGTCCAGCATTGAATGATCTGGCCCATGGGGAAATGTGAAGGAGAGCCGCGATCCTTCGGGTCTGAGAGATGCGGATAGTGGTGGTCAATCAAGGTGGGATTGTCACTGCGGGGTAATTTACCGGGTATTCTCCCGATTGGAGTCCTAAATACACATTTTTCTTGCCCGAATTCGCGATATGCGACAAGAAATTGTTGTTTTATCTATTTGCGTAAAAGTAGGGCTGTTGGTAACTCAGGGCAAGGGAAGCATGTTTAGTCAAATCCTTCGGAATAGCCAGTATCACAGCCACGTTTTTAGATCGCTTTTTCAATAGTACTAATATACTTTACTACTATACTGCGTTTCTTACCACCTAGATATTTCCCCCCTATTTTAAGCTTAATTGTTCTTTTCCCAATGTGAAGTGAAAGTTCTCCGTCATATATAAGCACCGTACTCGACTCCCCGTACTTGTAGCGTGTATAGAGTAGTAATGTTGAGGGGACAACACAACCACGAACTCTATGGCTAGGATCTGACTTATAGAACACTCATAATTAATAGATGTTAAAATAAGGGGTTGTAATAAATGTATTGTAGAATGGATGGTGCTCCAAGTGAGTAGAGAAGCCCCGTTTTATAAGGCTTCCCCCAGCATAAGCACCTGATTATTTATCACGTGGTGGCGCATCGCAACCCCACGACAGTAATATCCTCGTATAAATGATACTAGTCTGAGTAGTACATCTAGTGCGTAGTCAAACTCATAGTAAAATGAAACTCCTAGGTGTTAGTTATTCAGACTATTTCTACTAAATCTGAGATACAAGTACCTAGGTAGGTAGAGTGAAGCGAATATAGTGTTATAGCCCTATATTTTAGCGAGGGTGGCCTGAAAGTATAGTTTAGTAACCCCTCACTCGCTTAGGTGAGGGGTAGATAGAGAGGGTTTTTCCCGAAGAGAACTTTTATTAGGTTTATATACCTACCTTAGGTACATAGTGATATATCAGAATAAACCTGCGGTTCTTCTTCATACTTAATTATTACATCCTACTATATCTATAATTTATAGCATAGACTATTGTCTTCTAGCAGTTTCGGGCTAAATCTAATATATCACCTCCCTAAAGAGCCTTCTATATTGGCGATATAAGCTATAGGTATTCATAAACATCCGTACCTAGGCTGATCATATTAGGGATGTGATGACTTCTATCTGTCTATTTTAATTCACGATAATAGTATCAACCTATCATACTCGAGCCAAGTTTACTTGATAAGCGCAACACTACCAGAAAACATATCTCAAGAAATAAGACTATCCGGAACAACAATTTGAAAACCTGGACACACCGAAAGGAAATAAAAAGCAACTTTGGTGAGATCGCGATGCGATCGAAAATCATGCACAAGGGCCACATCAGACAGGGATCTACGTCATCCACAAGCATCCAGTTTCGACTAAATAACCAATTGTAACACTTTCCCATCCCTGAAGCATGAATGATAGATCAGGATTTCACGATGATAAACAGGTTTCCATTCTTTTTGTGAAATCTGTAAAGCTATATAGAACCCCTACTTTTCAATGTAACCTCGATATCCAAAGCAGTATTCATCTTGAACGACTTCAAACTAAAGTTCAACAAGGACAAATCAGCGCATATCCAACTCCAAATCTCACTATTATACAAAATGGCAGGACTTCTCGGAGGAGGCGGTAACAGCAATGATAAAGCTAGCAATGGTGGACTTCTAGGAGGGTAAACTATCTCTAATTCTTCTAGGCCTAGCTTCAACTAACTTTTACAGTCTTTTGAACACAGTGGATGATACCACTAAAGGCCTTCCCGTGGTGGGCGGTGTAACTTCACCACTTCTCAAGACAGTCGGAGGAGTGACTGATGGTCTGCCAGTCGTGAGTTTGCGCCGAATCTTCTTCCAACAAACACATACTAACTTTCGCTTTGCAGGTCGGATCCAATGGACAACAAGCAGCACAGGCACAACCGAAAACACAAAAGCCTCGAAAGGTATTGACGGAAGCAGAGCAGAAGGAGAAGAAGAAGAGGGCACTCGCCCTGAAGAAAAAACAGTTGGAGCTTGAGGCTGCCGAACTTGAGATGTCGGAGTGAAGAGAGTTATTCATGTTGTACCATATTACGAATGTAGGGTTTCTGCTCCAGGCAGCAGGTAGCGTTTAACTGATAAATTCAAAAATGGATGAATGACTTCAAACACCGTGTAGCATCTGGTTTATATCGAAGTCATGGAATATGCGGTGCTTTCCAGGCACTTGATTCTAGTCGCGCATAGTTTAGAGCTGGACGGCTCTATGTATACGCAAAGAACAGCTTTAAAGATAACGAAGGCTTAATCCAGTCAGGACATACTTCTATAAGGGTTATCTACTTCTACTTAGTCGTTAACGCCTCCTTCCTTCTGACGACCCCTATTAATTAGCGCCTATAAGAGACATCTACTTGGTATATTTCACTAACCTTAATTTGACCCCCTATAGACGCTCGGGTAAATCGGAGTAGGTATATAATATAATTACCAAACGATTTGCTATAAATTTACTTATTTCGAACTATTTAGTAAACATATTTAGTAGACAAGACGAGACAGGTGTCTCATAATAGAATAATAGTAGTCACTACCGAGAAAAATATGGCATCCACCACTCAAATGCGAAAGACTCTTACTGACGTTGCCTAGAACGTTGCCTAGAATCCTTTATGAAACCCTGCCGACTTCCTCGAATGGTTCAGGCTCGAAACGTAGAAGCAATGAGTGTTCTCCCTAAATACAGCAACCTAGATATGCGTAAGAGAAATCAAGCTTGTTTCATCTAATCCTCGGAACTCGAGCAATCTTGAAGCAATCAGGCAACCATTTCTCAACCTCTGCCTCCCTTCCCGTCAACAACCCCACAAGAGCTTCCGCAGCCTGGAAAGTAAGTGCCATGCCTATAAATGGTACACGAAATCAGTCTCTCTTGTTAACAACACGTCAAACTTGCAAATGAACATACCATGGCCATTAAACCCCGCACAAATCCACAAACCATCCTGCCCCGGCGCCTGGCCGATGATGGGCTGCTGATCTTTAGTATATGCCATGATACCTGTCCATTCCATCACGACCTCCCCATCCTCACCCCAGTTCTCGCGGCCAAAATACTTGGGCGGGACTGTTTTGACAAGGTAGGAGGAGATGGCGGGATGTATTGTTGAATCGTCGAGGATGGGCTGTTCCCCGGTAGGAGAAACGCGGCGTCCTCCTCCTTTAATTTTGTGAGTTAATGATAATATTAAGAGGGGAAAGAGAAAATACCCATGATCAAATCTCCAGCACCGGTAAACGGTTTCTGCCTGGACTGGAAATAATCCCCCGATGTCCCATCGCTCATTTCACATGTTCTCTTCAATGCCGGATTCCCCGCAATATTGGAGCCCGGGCGTATAGCTGCTATCTGACCTCTAGTCGGAATGATAAAATCCGCAACAGGAGGATAGAGGGCAGAGGTATAAGCATTAGTCGCAAGGATAACACGATCAGCCTCAACATCACCCCGTTCCGTAGAAACAATCCACTTCTTTCCCGAGTGCTGTTTAGCCACCTCAACCACAGGTGTATTAGTCTGAAGATTCATCCCCTTCTCGAGACTCATTTCCAGCAGCGCGCACACGAATCTATACGGATTCAAAACATGCGCAGGAAAGCTGACCGCGCCCACAGCCTGCGGGATCAACAGCTCCTTTCTCGCCTCCTCTTGACTCCAAATTTTATGCTCCCAGAGCGCAACTCCCGCTTTTCCAGCAACCTCCTTTCGCATCTTCAATGCTTCGAGGATGTCCTGGAATTGTCCATCATCCGTCGTAACGTCCACACTTTCCACATCTCTCAAATCACACTCAATGCCATGCTCTCTAATGAAGACTCCTACATTCTTCACATTATCTTCCTCCCACTGATCCATTTTCAGCGCATCATCCTTGCCAAACCTCTCTGCGTAATTCTTGAACTCAAGATACCGACCACCGCGACAGTGGCCCCCATTGCGTCCACTGGCTCCTGAGGCTGCGGTGCGTGCTTCCAGGATTGTGATTTGAGCAGTGGGGTGTGAGAGGAGGAGTTTGTGGGCGATGGAGGCGCCTGTTACGCCGGAGCCCACGATGACGTATTGTGATGAGGAGGGGAGGTTTGGGGTAGTGCGGTGGTCTTTGAGGGGGTGGGGAGGGGTTTGCCAGTATGAATTTGTAGGATTGCGGACGGGAAGGCCGACGGGAATTTTGGTTGCGGTCATGCTGAATGATGGGGGAAAAGTGGGATTGAGGAATCGACGAGACAACTATGGCTCTGCTATGAGATTGAAATTACTTGTCATGGGGAAGGGTAATGGCGTTATATATGCAGCAAGGTAGATAGAATGCCTCGTGAAAAGACCAACACTCTAGCATACATATCAACTGAGCAATTATATGCCGTATAAAGTATATGCTAGGTCAAACAGCGCATATTGACGCCCTTTCTAGTACGCGACACGTCGTAAGGCTGAACATTACGATAGTGGCGGAAGTCACCTAAGGTAATACCCCAACACACCTACCTTTAGTGGTTTAGACTGCTGGCGTGTTCTATGAGATGTTATGCACCTCCAAGGTTGCAAAGTTGGTGCCTGGCGGTGGGTTTTATTGATACCTAGGTACCTAGGTACCTATGCAAGGAAGGAAACAAGAATGATTGTCGGACCTCGGTGGCCAAGAAAGCCCACGTGCCATTGACACCTAGGAGGGAAATGCCGTTCGTTGTGAAGCTCTTAGGTATGTTCTTCTATCTTGTGTTTTGTTGCGAGTGAGGAAATTATAGATCTTAGGCAGCCACCTCGCTAATAATACCTACTGTAGAAATACAATTACGGGCTCTTTAGCGATACTATATTCCAGGCTAGTGAGACACTAAAATTACATGCCCCTAACTGCTGCAGCTAATCCTTTCAACTTCATTGATAATGCCAGCCTAAAAGTACACATTTCTTGTTAGAATCACATATCGTAATTGAGAAGGTATTGAATACCAACAGACAGGTTGGAAGTCAAGGCAGAAAGCCACACAATCAATACGTGGAAGCAAAATCCCGTATACCACCTCGATCAATTTCACTACCCAACGGATTGCAATTCAACTATATCCTGGAACTGATAGAAATCATAGATATTAGGTCAGAAGTTAATTGTGGTCAAACGACCGTTCTAGTTCTTCACTGCCATAGCCAACCACTAACAATCAACCACAACGTCACGATCTCCCATGCCCTCAAAGTCAAACTTGATATCAGCTGCAACATCAAACCCGCTCAGAATAGTCGGTACGCACAGAGGAGACATCTCCACACATCCAACCAAGTAATTCTGCAGCTCCCACTCCCGCGCACCAGTGCTCCGCTCACTGCGCATCAAGGCAACGAGAACCTGGTACGCATCCGCATCCAACCAAGCCCCGATGATGCAAGCGCAGCTATGGCAGCAGCTGTCTGTAGTGGCCCATACAGCGGCACGACGGAACGCTGCAGCGAGCCCGACGGCTGGGCATGTAGAGACGTGTTCTGGCAGTCCTGGGACGCCGTGGACTTCGTCGTGCGCGTGTTCGAGGAGGAAGGCGGAGTGGAGAGAGGTGGTGCATGGAGGGCAGACTTCTGGGAATTGGATCTGGGTATCGAGGGTTGAGACGGCGGCGGGCTTGTAGGCTTGCGTGACTCTTGTGCGGAGTTTGGATGCAGCGTCTGGGCTCATCGCGGCGCACCATGCGTCGCCCGTCTCTTGGGATACATCAGCGACGGGAAGGACTTGGGGATGCGCGGCTGTGTAGAGAATGCCTTTCGCCATGAAAGACTTTGACTGCTTCAGGAGTCTTGTGTACTTGACGAAGCGCTCCCAGGTCCTGTAGCGGCCGTTGAAGCAGGACCATGCAAAGGTAGTCTGAGCAAGTATGTCTCCGCCTAATAGCGGGATGGAAAGGTCCTGGAGCCGGGTGACGAGTGCGTCGATGGTTCCGGTCGTGAAGGCTTGGGGAATGTCATTGTCCCAGACCTTAGCACCTAAGGCATAGAAAATCGCTGAAACCCTGTCTATAGCAGTCGTGTCAGTAATACCATACAGAAAACAGGACTCACCAACTACTTATCAAAGTATAAAAGGGAAGCGCAGCTCCTACATACTCGAGTAGCCCAAGTCGTATATAACATCATGCAATTCTGCCACCAGCATCGCTACGAACATGCCCTTTCTGCTAAGCGGATACTGCAGCGCGCTCTGATATGCAAAGGGAGCCAGTCCAGACGTGTCCACGACCATCATGGCAACCCAATGCTGCGGAGACGTAGATGCAGGCCCTATCGCCATACAGCCGCGACCATCTTTCAGCCAACTGACCTGGAGCACACGATTGTACTGCTGCTGGTCGAAAGTGAGAAGCCCCACCACCGCTGCTGCCCTTAGCCTGTGGTCAGCTTCTGCAGAGCCAATAACGCCGGCGGCTCCATCAAACCCATACTGCAAACCAGCTTGGTTCTCAGCCCCAACGTCGGCATCGTAATCCACGGTTCCTAGGAGATGAAACGCTATGCAGTCCTCGGCGTGCTCGGGATAAAATACTTTCTTGATGGGTGCTAACCAGGCAAAAGCAGTGCACGGATTGCCAACTATGCCTGTGGGAGAAAAACCAGGACTTGTCCAGTCACTCTTCACCTCTCCATAAGTCTTGTCGGACTTCCAATTTTTGCCTCCAAGTCCTTTTAGCCCGATCTGGTGCAGTGAACCTGCTTCGGGTACTGAGACAAGCGTAATGTTGGCATCGATGAGAGTTCGTTTGTCCTCTTGGACTTCGACGTCGTTGTAGACTTGATGGCATCGAATAATATCCTCCATGAGAGGGTCGTGTAAGCCTAAGTTGACGGATACATCGGCCAAGCATGTCCAGCCAGCGAGCCAGCCACGATCCGCAGCCACGTCTCGGACAAGTGACGCCAAACAAGCGTTTACTTCAGATCGAGGGCTATTGACCATGTCCAGTTCTGTATCGGTGTATCTCTTGACTGCATCCTTTAGCGCTGTTAGATCTGCAATTTCGGCATGAGAAGTGAAAATGGCTCTCGTAACGATATCGAGCCCTTTGGAATAATCGGCATGGAGGTCGCGAATAATGAATTCCTTCTTGGCATAGCGGGCAGAGGCCGTCGGCGATATCTTCAATGTGACCATGTCGGTAGAGGGTATGTTGGGTCTTTGAGAAGACTGAGACGGGGAACAGAGGGGATAGAACTTTGAGAGAACTGAGATGAGGAGCAGAGAGGATAGGACAGGGTGTATTGCAGAAGATTCAAGATATGAAGATGCACTTGATTGGGAAAGATTCTATGTGATATATAATATAAGACTTAATCTACTTGGTACTCACTCCGCTCGAACTCTGCTTGCGATTCACTTCAATGTAGATGTACGTAGAAGCTTGGAAACAATATAGAATATGACGATACATCCGAACGATTAAAGTAAATAGTACCAACGACCTTAAAGTTGAGTAATCAATCGCGGCATAGATTTAGAACCAATTCAATACTCGCTTTGCTAAAACTCCGACACTCCCTACTACTTAGCGTAGATCTTTAGAATCCCGCGTATATAATTAGCTTATAAACCTAGTATAGACTTCTAGAAGAGCGGGACTAACTAATCTTAAAGTAAGACTACTTAACTAGAGCATTATCTTTAGTTATTAAGAAGCCCTTTTAGTAGCGCGGAGTATAGAAGAATGGAGCAAATATAGTAGGGAGTATCAGACAAAAAAAAAAGCGAGTACTACCTACCACTTCCCCCACACGGAAAACGTCAGTCAGGCATGCAACTAATTATCAGGTGGAGACCAAGATGTTCCGGGGATACGACCTGATTACTACATATCTATGTCATATTCTTTTTTTTTCTACATATACATCTACAACTCTACAAATGCCCCTTCCCTCCTACTAATCTTTCAAGTAAAGATATGAATGATATTTGCACAAAAACAAACATTGACTATATTAAAGAAACGGATAAGTTTTCTACGTTCGACTAGACATTGTTATCTGCGGGGCGTAAATGTATTTATTGGGAACTACCCGGTAGAAGTAAATTGGACACGACCAGTTCTAAAATTAGCAGCGATAAAGAGCAAAGCAAGCATTAGAAGACACATCATTCAATCCCTCGTATTCCAAACACGAAATTGAGTGAAAACATCCACCCCCGAATGAATTTCTTTTCACATTCATGTATCCACTAATATTAATTACCCGCACCTCACCACACACCCCAATTCATTCAACTACTCTCCCTCATTCACTCCCCAAACACCCGACTTAACCCCCTCATCCACAAAATCCCGCAAAGTCTTCGGCTCTCTTCCCGTAACGCGCTTCACGACATCATTGACCCGCTCCTCCTTGCCCTGCCTGATTGCCGTATCAAGTGCCGCCAGCATACGCGCATAATCCAGCGGCATGAAAGCCTGCATGCCTTGCGCCAACTCCTGCTCGCTGACATCCACGTGCCGAATCTCCCTACCCAGTTTCTCGGACATGAGAAGCGCGACTTCGGTGTACGAGAAGAGTTCTGGGCCGAGTAGTAAGTGGTCCGCATTATGGGGCACGGTGTCGGTCAGTGCGTAGAAGGCGACGGCTGCTATGTCCGAGGCGGAGATAAAGGGGACTTTGCCGTTTCCTGTAGCGGTGGTCGTGGTGGATTGGGAACGGATTGTGAGGGCGTGGTGCTGTTCTGTGAAGTTTTCTGTTATGTGTTAATATCATTTATATTTTTTTCGAGGGAAATTAAGGGAATATACCCATAAACCAAGTCGGTCGTAGCACAGCCCACTCTATGCCCAGCCCACTGACATACTTACTCACCTCCGCCATTGCTGGCCCGTCCCCCACCTCCATGAGACTTGCGCTCAATAAGACGAGCCTCTTGACTCCTTTGGAAAGAGCGAGATCGATGAACATCTTCATGGGTGTTAACATGTCTAGGTGTGGGGGTCCGATGAGGAATATTGCGGAGATATTAGGAGTGCTCAGGGCATTGATGTAGGTGGTGGAATCGTCCCAATCGAATTTCACGCCGCTGACGCCGGGGAGGGGAGGTGAGGTGCCGGAACGTGATGCGATGAGCGTGGGGTAACCTGCGACGGAGAGAAGAGGCGTGATACGCCTGGAGACTTTGCCTGTGCCTCCTAGGAGGAGAATATTTCCTTTTGGTGATTTCATGTCTACGCCGGGGTAAGACTGTGATGTCGGAATCGGATCGAGCTTCTAGATTGGCGATATCTGGATAATACCTTGAAAGGTATGTCGTCCTCTAATTGTTCTGAAAGGGTAGAGAATCCGCAACAGATATTCCATGAGTACCAATCCTTATGCTCTTCATCCGTTTCATATAGACTATCAACTCAGAGCATCTAGCCTTAGCGTGCTGCAGCCTTGCGGACATAAGCACGAGGCGCCTCCGAAGTGACTTCTGAGACAGGTGGCTTATTGCACAAAGACCAATAAGCTGGTGGCTTATTGAATCAAGGCCAATGAAAAGCTGGCTTTCCTCCATGGGTCTTCATTTTACGTGAAATCGATCCAGTGAGGAATTTCTTCACACTGGCTTGAATCTCGCATATTCACGCAAAGATAAATCTATGAGGCATTTCTGTTAGTACATAGAAGTTGATGGAATTTTGGGACGACTTCGCATACATTTGAATTCCCATTTGGATTTGGACTTGACGCCAGTCGTACTTGGCGTTATACTGATGCTGTCTCTTCCACAGCACCTCGAGCAACTCCAGGACCCGATCAGCATGCTGTGACATATTAGTTCCGTTCCCAAAGACAAAAGTATGGACATACGCACATATATACTAATGCTAACATCGGACTTCAACTTCGCCGAATCAAGTCCTCGGCAACAGGGTCATTAAACACGGCAACTCCAGCCATAAACAATCCCCAATAGAGACCCATCTCCAATCCATATCCCTCGGGCGTCTCCTTGGCAATCTCCAAGACCTCAGAGACTGCTTTGATGACCTCTGGGTTCTCCGGCTGGTGACCGCACGGGTCCAGAATATGATTCAGATAGATGATGCACCCAGCAAACACAGATTTAGTACTCGAGTATGCCTCTTCCTCCAGTGTCTCCGCCACTGACAACTTCTGCAGTCGTGGAAGACGGCGCCAGTCATTACTCTGATCCCGTAAGGAGGACGGGCTTTGATCCCACCATTCCCAAATTCCTTCATGAATCTGAGCGGCCTTAACAGCGATGATAGCTGGGTCCTGATCCCCCATTGCTTCGGCGGATAGGGCGGACAGTTTGGCCATGTATACCATGAGGTGGTGGAATTCGTCGACTACGTGGTTAGTGTTGTCGTAATAGGGCCATGTGTTTACTCTCTTGGGGCCGTCGGTGTCGAAGTTTTTGTCATCCTCGATCCAGTAGGGGCCTTGGATGAGCGTGCCGGTGCCGGATACCAGGGAGCCAGAGACGTCGAGAAGAGAGAAGAAGCGCGTCAAGTAGTTATCTTTCTTTGGGCCGCCTCGGTAGAGAATTAAATCTCTTGCTCCTTGTAGGTGCTCATGCCAAGTGGAACTCTCGGAACGGGTAATCTATAATAGTTAGTAGAGCTACGATGCTAGAATTTGATGCATATTCTCTACCTCGTAGACACAAAGCATAAGACAAGCCCCTAAAGCAGAATCGGATCGTGCAGTAACCGGATCTGACAACCCAGCATTCAACTCCCTCAGCGCCATGGAATAGTATTTCGTCGCAATAAGCTCATGATGCTTCTGCGTCCTCGACAGATGAGCCGCAGCCAAAGCGGCCATAGAATGCAAGAGCGCCGGCGACGAGATAGCAAGGGGCGCCAAGTCCTCCTGAAAAGGGTTTCCCTCACAGTCATTCGGATAGGCCAGGAAGCGCGAGCAAAACGTGGCGAAGTGATGAATGTAGGGGACAGTCGCCCTATCGATATCAGGAAACTCAATGACAAAACTCTGACCGGAGGGCCTGGTCAGGTGCAGAGCCGGGTGATCAAAGTCGTTGACGTTTCTTGAGGTGGAGGTAAAATCTAGGTGCTGCGTGGGGGGAATGACTTGCATGTCATCGCTCCACACGCATTCCCGCTGAAGTCTTTGGCAGCGGCTACAGATCGGCTTGGATTCATCGCACTTGACTTTACGTTTCCGGCACGTTAGACAGCCTTCGTATATGTTAGCATCACATCACGTCCATATTCGAGGCGAGGGTGAGCGCACCTGTCCTGGTTCTCGGAACTGGGGCTTTGATACCCATACCCGGCGCCATTCTCAGTATGGGAGAAAAGCAGTTGCATTCGATGATAAGGCGTGAGGTCAGTTGTGGAGTTGTGGATGTTGTTCGTCGTGAGCGAGCGAGCGGACCCACGCGTCTAAAGGAAGTGGAAGTTTTGAGCTTTGCCGTGAAGACGGAGGTAAGCGTGATGATCACCGGCAACCTCTCAGCAGGCCGAAAAACTACTCATCCGTTCAGTCTTCTTTAGGTTTCCAGGGGCCGGGAAGAGGAAAGGAAAAGTATGGGGCCGGAAAGACTGTGCGCGGCCTTGAGGGGGCTTTAACCCACGTGGGTATAACGCCATATCACGATATGCCGATGCGGACTGAGGATAAATCACAAGGCCGCAGCGGTGCTATCGTCTGAAAGGGCTTAGCATAGGAGCTGGTCGATAAAGTGGATTGGACCAGCAGGGAGGATGCACCAATACTGATCTGTTATTGGTGGAACTACCAAGTAGTGCCCCACACCAACCACCCACTTTGAGCAAAGTTCGACCGTCCAAATCATGGAGAGAACGCAAGTACCCCGAGCGCCCTTGCCCGCCCCTTTCCCCCCCCCAGGTAGATTTACCTCCGTACACGTACCGTAAGGGTCAGGGTAGTACCCGGAGCATAAACGCCCTGTTCATCAATTGCAAGAATAGATTCCCCCTCAAAAACATATTTTAACCCGACATCCCCCGCAGCGGATTACTGATTCCCAATAGATTGTGCCGTACGGAGTATTCTCACAGCGCTTCCAACCAGAAGACGTGAATACGGGCCCATGTATGCGGTAGCCAATTAAGGAGTGAGATCGCGACCAAAACTCCCGTCCAAATCTCAATTTGGGACAGACTGATTGGTGAGCGTCGGAGCTGGACTGAAACAGGTTGGTCACGATGAGACGTTCGTGTACTCGAGGAGCGGTAGTTGTGTTTTACGGAGTAATGAATCAGCTGGCTGGGCTATTTCCGATTTGGTGTTTTCATAAAAGCTTTCGGCATTCAAGCGGGACGGTCCGATAATGCGATTTGTTAGCACTCTTGGAGTTTTGAGAAACATGTCCTGCTGTTCAATAATATACTTCGTGAGATTGGAGTCGAACTGGGCAGGGATATTAAGAGGCCGAGAGGTAAGTTTTCCATGTTTGGCAAGTGCTTGCCATTTTCGATCGACCCTGTATGTGTCCATTACTTTCAATAATTAAACCTGTCTATGCTCATTGATATCTCGTCGCTCGGGTATATATCATATATTAAATAAAATCAGATCAAATCACCACTCGCGCTTGAAGTTAGAAAGATTCCGCCTACTTCTCAGATTCGGACTGCTCGGCGACTTTTCTAAGGTCTGCTGCTTCCTTTGCAAGATATACCGCGCATTCTGTCCTGCTCTTGACTTCACTAATGAAGATAATCCCGACCGAAGGAACAAAGATCAGAGCTGCCACAAATGGGTATGCACACCATTGATTGCCGCTAGCATCAAGAATCGCGCTGCTGACGATAGGGCCAATCCAGGCTGAACCTTTTGAAACAATGCCGAGGAGACTGAAGAACATGTATTCTCGTCCGCGGGGCACCAACTCAGCCATGAAGGCTTGACCGTACGAAAACTGTGCGCCGAGTGTGAATCCATACTGGGCAGCGAATAACCAGAACTCCCAGATGTTGTGGAATCCAAATTTATCGGTCCAGATTCCGACCATACCCCACAAGCCGAGGAGGACGCAACCAAAGTTTGTCCACTGGAGCATAGTTTTTGTTCGCAGGTTAAAGTACTTTTGGACATAGTACGCTCCAAATACGCCCACTGTGCAAGATGATCCCTGGACCAATATGAGGTATGTATTTTGAGTGGCAGAGAACTCGACGGCCTGTGTTTGAGCGATTCCTACCAGAGTGATGAGGGTGTTGGTGCCGTCTGCGAGTAGGAAGAATGCGACCAAGTAAAAGAATGTCTGCTTCAGCTTATAGCACTGCTTGAATGTGAAGTATGCCTGCTTGAAACCGAAAGTTAGGTAGTTGTCGCCCTTGGGTAATGGTGGACCAGGCCGTTTCTTCTCCCATAAAAACCAAGGGATCGCGAATATTATCCAGAAGCCAGTACAAACCGCAACAGAGACCGAATAACCCCAGTTGTTTTGCTGTGTACCGTCATCTGCATGTACTCCAAACAAGGCTCCAAGTGACAAGGCACAGCAGACCACAAATCCAATGTTATTCCATCCATAGCTGATGTTCATGATTTTCGACCTTGCCATTGAGCATTTTCGTTCATATTGTTCTTCGTCGATTGTGCCGTTCAAGAGTTCCTCTCTCGCGTTTCGAGCTTCGGGGAGATCGTGAGCCAGTTTGGGGAATATTGCGTTGAAAAACACGTAGGAAGCGCACCAAGTGATACCTATGTTGATGGTCAATATGATCCAGATACTAGGGAATGTGCAACTTACTACTCAAAATGTAGAGCGCCATAGCGGCCCTCCATTTCGAGGCCGTTTTGACACCCAAGAACCCGAATTCAAAAGCCCAGCATATAACGGAGAATCCTCTGACGACCCATGGATTCCAATTCCCAAAGTCAGCCAGACTACCGATTCCAAGGAAGAGCAATGCCTGCGCTAGGAAGGTCAAGCCATTGCCAATCAACACAACAGATGTATACTCCTTGGTCTTGTTGCCTCCTCCCCAGAAGACGTGGCAAGGTGCTGTAGGGTCGACATCGCAGGTGGAGCTGCCCAAGGGAAGGACATTGGGGTTGAATCCGGCCTGGTAGATTAGATTTTGGAAGAGTAAGTTCGAGCTGCAAGGAAAAGCTGTCAGCGCGAGGTATTTTAGGGTCCAGCATTTCACCTACTATTGGAAAGAACCAATTCCATTGTTGGCTGCGTAATACAGATAATAAGACCAAACCTCCTTTTTTGTGGCTGGAGGGCCATGGGGAGCGTACTGATCCAAGTCTCTTATGATGTGGGGGTTTGACGAATCGTTTTTACTGGATGGCTGGGCAGGAGCTGCAACTGCTGTAAAAGGCAGCTTGTCGACATGTTCGTCTTCCTTCTCGGTGTACTCCTCTGCCATGATGCAGTGATGGTATGACGCCGAGGCGCAGAAATTGAAGGGTCAGTGGCTTTCAATGAGGATCCAGCCAGCTTCAAATGTTCGTCTCAACTAGAAGGCCGGTAGATGAATAGCTCAGGCACGGCTTCCCAAGTCCCTAGACGTAGCGGGGGGCGGTTGCTAAAGAGCTCCCTTATATAGCGTATATACCCAGGTAATCCGTACCTAGTATCTGAAGAGAAAGCCCCAAAAAGTATGCTGCAGAACTTCTGCAGCTTCTGCAGCAGAAAGGGACCTACGGTTTACTTCCCCGGCGTGTGGCTCCTGGACCTGGGGCGCGGATTTTCCCATGGCGCCATCAGCCCCCGCGTAGTAATGCCAATAGAAAGGCGTTTGGCGCGGGCCTCAATTCCTTAGTCCAGAAGGTTCTTGGCGCGAACATGGCACTACTCGGTACTATTTCGTACTTGCAGGCCTTGAAGGCACTTGCAGCCACAAGCACGACAGAGCGGGTACACCATCCCCGGCGATTTCTTCAGCGTGGACGGCAGGGGAGGTCGCAATGGATACAGTATAATGCGGGTTCCAGTTCAAGGGTTGGGGCTGGGCTGGGTCAGTGGGAGTTATGCGTTGTGGGTTGAAGGTGTGGCTGCATTGTAGGAAGCTGTGGAAAGAGCCAACTACAAGTTCGTACAAGTACCAACGGAGGTACGGAGGTACCAAGGTACCTAGGTAAGGTACCTAGGTATATATCCGTTGAGGCCTGAGGCATCACCGGCTAGGCTGGACGGGGTGGAGGAGTGGAGTAAACCTTTCTGTCCACTCCACCCACCCTACATTTGGTATCTACGGTAGCCAGGTCAGCACTTGTGGTGTTGCTGTTATCTTGCCGAAGAAAAGGAAAGTAACGCAAGGAGGACCCCTTTCTTCTTCCACCACGCTTCACGCGCTTCTCTGTCAAATATCTGGCTACAGCCTCTCAGACGTACATGGTATACAATACAATACGGTACGGTCGCCTAGACGTACCATCATATCCCTACTGGTATGTGTCTGTCTCCCACATGACCACCAAGAAAACGGTCGCCTAAATTACTCCAATAGGCAAATCTCTGGCCTTTGATCCTTCCTGACTCGCGCATCTTCGAGATGACTGCCCCGTAGGAAGGATACACTCGTCGTCGTCCATCTCCAAAACCCCGTGGAAACTTGCACCCTCCTACAAGCTCCCCTTTGCGCCATTTCCATTGGCTGGCAACCTTCATATCGACACGCTGTGCGATCTAGGCGATGGCCAGTTTCTATGACAGATACTTATTCAACGACGGTGGAAACAGTAACTCCCTCCCCATTATTCAGTATTGTTCTTCTCCTACAATTACAATGACCTCAAAACTCATTGCTCTTCCTCCTTTTCCAATCAATCCTACGATGCGAGTCAATGTCTTCTCCTGCCACCCAGACTTCTAGCGATTGTTCTGCCATGCCCTCAAAACTCTCTTCTTGTGTCATTGGAATCGATGTTGGTGGCACCAATACCGATGCTGTCATTCTTCGGGGCGACAATGTCCTCGCCTGGCACAAAACACCAACTACTTCAGATATCCAGGATGGCGTGGAACGAGCCATTCAGGAGGTGGTGAAGAAGGCAGAGATATCTCCTCGTCACGTGGGCTCTGTCAAGATTGGCACAACGGTGAGATCCATATTTCCTTCTGCGGTATATCTTATCTTGGCTGTTCCAGAGCCGGAGAATTATTCGGATCTCGGGCGCTTTACATGGGGCCATGGAGCCTGGGGATGTGGATGGGTGGGGACGGACGGGAAGGCAAGGGAGGAGACTGGGCGTTCCCCCATGATCTGGTTGTTGGGAGCTTGAGCTTGGGCTTTGGCTGTCACTGATCCCTGTGTTTATTAGCTCTGACCCCACAGCATGCTGATCCGTACTAGCAATTTGTCAATGCTGTCTTGGAACAGGACTCGAGCAAGCTGGACAAGGTTGCTGTGATCCGATTATGTGGACCTTACTCAAGAGGATCACCACCTTTCGTCGACTTCCCTTCTAAGTTGAGGACGTTGATGCAAGGACACGTTGGATACGTTGATGGGGGATATCAAGGTATGTTTACATCTTGGTTCCATGTTAACTGTGTTATCCTACAACACGAATCTGTTCTATAATTCTTTCCTCTCGGTGTTACCAAACACCTCTCAACAAACTACTCCCGTATCATCGATACTAATATTCTTAGTCGACGGAGCGGTCATCGCTGATATAAGTGTGGACCAGCTTAAAGAGCAAGCTTCAATTATCGAATCAAAGTCCATCACTAGTATCGTTGTCGTCGGGATATATTCACCTTCGAATCCAACGCAAGAGGAAGAAGCACGTCGTATTTTATCATCAGAACTCGGTCCTGGCTACGATATCTCCTGCTCACATGCGATTGGTCGTCTGGGCTTCCTCGAGAGAGAAAATGCCGGTATCTTGAACGCGAGTCTACGGCGCTTTGCTCGTCATGTCATTGCAGGATTCTCTTACGCGGTCCAAAGGCTAGGCAAGTGTAAGCTATACATTACACTTAATGATGGGACCTTGAGTAAAGCAATGACTGCGGCTGACTACCCTGTCCGATGCTTCTCCTCCGGTCCTACGAATAGCGCAAGAGGAGCTGCTTTACTAGCAAAGTCACAACAACTGGGCGACACGGTCTCGGACGAAAGAGAAGTTATTGTAGTCGATATTGGAGGGTAAGATGAACTTTAAGGAATCTACCACTGAGCCTAACTTACAACTCAGAACTACGACCGATATATGTGCGTTGTTGAAAACAGGCTACCCACGACAATCCGGTGCCTTTGTAAAAATAGCCGGAGTCAGAACCAATTTTACCATTCCAGATGTTCACAGCATTGCCTTGGGTGGTGGCTCACTCATTCGTATCAAGGATACAAGAACTTCTATCGGACCTGATTCGGTTGGATCAAGGCTAGAGCAGGAAAGTATTGCATTTGGTGGAGAAACATTAACAGTAAGTCCTACTTTATAGTCAAGCACAACACATCGTTAAAAATCAATTACTAACTTGGAAAAAAAGGCAAATGATCTCGTATTCTCTACTGAGAAAACTTATAGTCTTGTCCCGTCGAATATTAAAGTGTCGGGACTTAAAGAGATTGCTAGAATGCTCGAGTCAGCCATTGACTTGGTAAAGACAAAGCAAGGAGATGCGAAAGTGATCTTGGTCGGAGGTGGAAGCATCATTATCGCTGACAAGATTGCTGGTGTGGGAGAGATTATTCGCCCGAAATATTTGGAGGTAGCAAATGCAGTGGGTGCCGCGGTATGCTTTCCACATGATTGGTTACCCTCAATACGCTAACGTTCAACAGATCAGTAAAATTGCTGGTTCTGTCGACTCTACATTCGTGCCAGGAGCAAAAACAATTGACCAAGAAATCGAGGCTGCGAAAGCACTAGCGATTGAGCGTTGCGTTGCTGCAGGCGGCAACAAAAATACGATCGAGGTGATGGAAATAGATATCGTACCCATATCATATGTCACAAATGGAGCAACGAAGCTCCAAGTACGTGTGGTGGGAGATTTGCTTGAAGGTTATGAAGAAGATTTTGATTTGCCTGAATCATTACTGGACGGAGAGGTTTTCCGGAAAGAAGATCTCATTATTGTACCCAAGAAGCTATCTGAAGATGTCAATTCTATTTCAAAGGCTTCTTCCTACGACGTCGTCGAGCAAGTAGATATCGGTTCATATCGGCCTAGGATCAATGGAGATCTATGGTATCTGTCGGAGCTGGATCTTCAATTTTTTCTAGACGGTACAGGTGTTTTAGGTGTTGGGAGTTGTGGGGAACCATACCCTACCTACATTGCATGTTTGGAAATCCTTCGGGCTGGAGGAGACATTACTATCAGGAGGCAAGACACGTTTCCCGACGATGGTGTTGTCCTTATGAGTGGATTCATGGTAATGCTCCCCAGTTGATCCGCATATGTTGGACTGACAGATTTCACAGGGTGGGCCGAGTGTTTATCTTGAACGGATACCAGGTCTTACTGAGTGAGTAGTCATAGCCATTCACGGTCTATGACCTTCTAACATCGCACAGAATCAGTGATGCTATAGAGGCGGTCATGAAAGCAGCTGACCTAGAAACCTTCGACGCCGTCGTCCCCAACGAAATCGGAGGAATGAATGCATTCGAAGCTTTCCTCGCAGCCCACCGCTTCGGGAAAAGCGTGTTGGATACTGATCTCGTCGCCAGAGCGTATCCATTTGTCTGGCAAACAGTTCGATGCCTAAATGACCTCCCGGTCGTGCCTGCAGCTATAGCAAACGGAGCTGGCAAAACAGAGGTGAACAATGATATGTTTTCAATAGAGGTTTTCTAACCTATTCCCAAGGTCTTCAAAACAGCCAAGGATAACCTCGAAGCCGAAGATTTAATGCGAGGGGCGTGTGTAAATCTCGGCTCCTTGACCGGCATGTGCACCTGTCCCGTTTATGGCGCCGAAGCCAAAACATTACCGAAGAATAGTTTCTCCCACGGTATGCTGCCTCAGATCTCATCTTACCTACCAAGCTAACGAGATATCAAAGCATGGCAAATAGGCCGCTCGATCGCCCTGTCACGCTCCCTAAAACAAGACCCCCTAACCAGTCTCCTCGCCTCCGAAGACGGTATCCTCCTATTCAGCGGCAAGATAATTTCCGTCACACGCTCTGTATCCGAGGGTTTCACTCGCGGCTCCGTTCTTCTCGAACCTTTCTCCGACTCTCTCTCATCCCCGACCATCTCCACCCCTTCCTCCACCTCGACCCTCTTCATCGAATTCGAGAACGAGAATCTCAGTGCGGTTCTTAGGAGGGAGGGGGATGAGGATGAAGTGTTGGCGGTTTGCCCGGATCTGATCACGCTGCTGGATAAAGCGAATGGAGCTCCACTGGGCATAAGTGATTATAAGTATGGGTTGCGGGTTAGTGTTATTGCGCTGAGGAGTCCGCCGGTGTGGACGACGGAGAGGGGGCTGGAGATGGGTGGGCCGAAGGCTTTTGGGTATGTTGTCTGGTTTCCTCGTTGGTTCTGGAGTGAGAGTGAAAGTGAGAGTAAATGCTAATTAGGTGGTGTGATTAATATAGGCTTGATATTCCTTATAAGAGTGTTGGGACTGGCGAGTATAGTCCTCCGAAGAGCGTGTGGGAGATGTTTGGCGGAACGGTTTTGTGATTAGTGGCGTTCATCATGAGGTATGAATATGTTATTGAGAAGTAGCGCCTTGACTTGGGGCAACCAAATCCAAACTCCAAGTATATGTCATACTGGATTTGCTTACACCCAATCTACACCACGGTCCGGGCATTTCTTTCTCTTCCCTGCAATGAAAGTTCATTATTCCACCACCACCGCCCTTGTGAAAACCACCTTGTTTAATTCCAGCTTCCGCCAATTACCAAACTCATACATCACTCATTCAGTCATTTCAATAAACCCCTACGACCCTAAACATCCGGCCTCTTTGCCAGCATGCTCATTATAATTATTATCTAGAAGTTTCCGCCGCGCTCTGCCGCATGAGCTGCACTTACCTACTTATATTTCTTCCCCAATCTCACTCCTAGTACCATAATCCTCTTCGAAGACCTAGCTCCCGGCATATCATCAAGCTCCTCTGATATAAATCGTCGCCGTATTTATACATAGCATGCATCTAAGCTGTTGCCTACTCCTACCCCGCTTTTCTGTCGCAGATAAACAGACCACCATGACCCCACCCCACTTCATTCGTTTTCTTTCTCTCTCCATCTCCAACAATCACCTCTCACCCACCCTTCATTTTCCCTTGAAACCTAATTTTAATAATACAATACTGCATAAAAGAAAAAAGACATGGGTTGCTGCTGCTCCTCATGTTGCGTACACCCCCAGAAGCAAAACCCTGGTTCTGGGCCTTATCCTGCTCCTGGGTCGAAAGATTCAATAGCTGCTGCACCACGTGCAAGTCAGCCAGCAGGGGCACCACGTACGTATAATCTCCCGGCGGAACAAGTATTGTTCCGCTCATGAACGCGATGAATAAACAAAATGATTATTTCTGACATGCACACAGCGCCATATGAAGCCAAAGCGCACAATGCGCCCGAGATCCTCTCAGCTTCAACTATACTTCACGGAAATGGAAGTGGGAATGGAAGCGCGAGTGCAGGATAAGGAGGCGTGAGGTCTGCTGATCAGGCTGTGTAGAAAGCAGCGGGCTGGGGGGCATCTGGGAGATGAAATGTGATGGGGAGAGGTTGCTGGAGGCTGGGGGTAATTTGTCGGATGGGAGGTTTGTGAGGTGTTTTCTTGTAAGTATATCTATCTATCCTTTCATCTCTTTGTTCATTTACTCAATTGTGTCGAAATTCCAAGGACTTCCATGCTATCCGATATCTATATCCACTTCTACTACTCTAGTACAGCTAAAACAAAGTACTGAAAAGTATCACAACTAACAAACATCATCTTCCTATCAGATCTCCAACCTCTTCTGCATCAACCTCAGTATCCAATTCTTAGCCCCAGCTGTTTCCTCTACAATTGCCAGCTTATCATCCACAGCTTTCTGCAACCTCACTACCACACTCCGCGCATGAGTCAAACCTCCCGCGGCCTTGATATTATCGAGTGCTAACTTGCGCACTTCCTTGGGAAGACCACTAGATACTTTACGCTCTTGCAGGATGCTGAGCAACTGGCCACGATGCTTGCTTGACTGCAGGGCGTAGATGAGTGGTAAGGAGAGTTTGCCTTCGCTAATGTCTTCTGCGAATCCTTTTTGCTCGGTGTACTGTTTCTCATGTTAGCTTACGATATCATATGTCAGCGATGATCAAAAGGTCGAGACATACTTCGGCAGCCTCGAGATTCTGGTAATCGTCTCGAGCTTGAAAGAATCGGCCTACAAGCTTCATAAGTACGCTGATGTCGAGATTCTTATTAGTCGTGGCCTCAGATCGCATCAGTTCCGCGAGAAGTACAAACAGGCCCCCGGTTTCTTGCAAAAGAGATTAGCTTTCTAGCTACTGCCAGTATGAGAGGTAACTTACTACCGTCTACCATTGCAAAATATTCCTCTTCAGTAGGTATGTTTGTTTGGTGTTTCCAGCGAAGGTCCATTCCTTGCCCAATATGGCCTTCCAAAAGCCTAGCTATTAAATATTCAGCTTCATTCATGTCCTGGTTTCGGTCTTTATATACATACCGGTGAATATGCTCACGGCAGCCGGTGAGATTGATTGCACTGCATTCAGAGCCTTGAAAAGGAGCATGTTGGCCGAGTTGATTGTCTGGCTGATTCCAAAAACAATGTGTGTGGCAGGAAATCCCCGTCTCAAAGGAGAGCAATCTTCAACATCATCCAACCTATACAGCTCTGATTAGATCATATTGTCGTATTTAGGATTAGGGACGGACAAACATCAGAGATGCATTATGCAACATTCTCACGATATCTCGGATTGTCGCCAGCGACTTTTCTGGTACTTGATACCAGATCTCGAGACCATCTATCGCCGAATTCCTTACGCCTTTCGATGGTAAAGATTCAATGTAAGTGCATGGCTCTAAAACCATCTGCAAACAATCAGAATTATGTTCTGAACGTTTGACCTCTGTTCGTTAGGGGCAAGCTTCTTGAACGCACATACCTCTTCGTAAAACTCCAGCGAGGAAATGGAACCAGCGGCACAAACATCGAGGTTGGTCTCACCCTCTGAGGGCTCCATTACTGATGATATGGAGCTCGTGCTCATTTCTACAGTACCAAATTCATCATTCGACCTAGCTTTGCAGCTATCTGAAGAGTCATCTGAGGTCGCCGGCACATCTGAAGCGCACTTTTCAACCTCTTTGTCATCGTCGACAGAAATCGGAGAAGGCTTGTCGAGGTTGTCAAGGTCCTTGAAAGTATCCCTGGCTTCCACGTTTCTTGTAGCATTAAGAGAGATTGGTAGATGGAGGCTGTCAAAATGGTCGGACGCCCTCTTGCTCTCGTGTGCTGTACGAAGACTGGGGTATACATCCTTTCCATTGAGATACCGCGCGGTCGTCATGCTCCAAGCAAAGTTTCCTGCCGTTACCCAATCCAGCAGGTCAAACCAGCTCCTGATGTTGTCGGATAGATTTCCACGTGCAGTAAGTTCGTCTTTCGCCTCACAATACTTCTGCTCTCGAACCAGAATCTCTGCTCTAAGCAGCTTCCTTGCTTCTATCGGATCCACAGACTGCCATTTCATGAAGAGGAAAACGGCGCTGACGATTTCGCCTTGGCTGCCATTGCCCTGGTAATTCTGCCATTCCTTTTCCCAAGAGAAATAGTCATTTACCAGGACCCAAGCGTTGTATGCTGCGGCAGTGACTGCAGAAGTTCTTTCCTTTTCATAGTTTGTCAAGGCAAAATCCATCGAAAAACAAAGTAGACTCATAGTCCAGCTATGTAAACCTTTAGCATGTAACCACAAGAGCGATGAGAATTGGCTAGCCGCAACTTACGGGCACCCTGCGTCAACAACACGGAAAGGAAGATACTCATCAAGATTCTGAAAGTCTAGATCTCTGATCTGAACAAACACTTCTGACATCTCCTTCCACAAACGAAGACATTCCTGGCCTTGTTCTCTATCGATGTCCATCATCTCTACCGCCATCTTTGCCTGGAGATGTCGTCTCCTCACATGTTTTTTCGTGCCGTTCTTTAGCATTTCATTTTCATCCAAGCCTTCAGTGAGCTCACGATTTCTTTCGAATAGCTGAAGCGTTATTTAGCTTGCAAATTTTCACTCAAAGATACAATAACGATCTCACCTCTGACTCGGTCTTGTCTTCAGCATATTCAATTACTGACCCATTTCCTCATCAACACACAATCCGCTTCATACAACTGGTTTACTTACCATCATCATGAATGTACGCGTATTCAACCATATATGTAGTCAATGCAAGCCTGCCCGGGATGGCTTCGCATGCACACAGAGCAGTAAAATTGCCTACCACTGGATTGATGCACCCAACAGCATAGCTCTTATGGGCCTGGTTTCGTTTGGCGTCGGCTTCTCCACTCGCGTCCAGGAAATCGACCTGACATTGCCATGATCCTGCGTCTGCAAGATAAGCATCGCGATGGATTCGAGGAGTGAATTGCAAAAGTATTCCTCCCCCTCATACGTATCCGGCGGGAGAGGTACGGAATACTTGATGAGCGAAGTCTTGCCTGCTGCTTGCGCTTTCTGGTCAGGCCTAGTGGTCATGTTGAGAATCTTGCGGATAAAATCGAATCAGACAGGACAAGAAGATACTGAGATCAAGTTGAGACTTGTAGAATATGCATGCAACAGAGAGTTCTTCAGCGGATATTTAAACGTCGTCTTGAACATGTTGCACAGCACTGTACAATGACGAGCCTCCCAAATGAGGCGTATATTGGCAGATACAATCCGGTATAATCTGACCACAATCTCAACTCCAGATTTCTTTTCCGAGATGCAATCTAGATCTACTATCTACCGTACAACGTAGTACAAGCTCACGTCGAGTTTATGCTAGAGAGAGAGAGAGAATGCGCTAGGGAAAGAGCAAGCGCTAATAAATTAATAGCATATCTGTCAATTGATAGGTCCCCCCAGATTACAATCTGCAACCAAATCTGGTGCCATTTGGAATAAAAGGAGGCTAGATTGTACTCTCAGATTGTGTTTTGCCAATATGGGCCTAACAGCCAAGATCTCGTGGCTTTTTTCGCCTTCAGCATGTTGCACAGCATTGTAAAATGACGAAACTCCCAAATAAAGTCGGGATCTAGTGGCTCTTGTTCGCCGGATATCTGATTTACCAGACAATTCCGCTATCTCATTGAGTTAAGACGTACCCACCTGCGGCGACACAATTCTTCGTGTTACAGTTGCACAGTTCTGTATGTTTCGGCTGCATCTCTCTAAGCTGCAGAACCCAGCTGAAGTTGTAAACCAGATCATTAAAGCCCCGGTTGTGATCTCTCGAGGTCATTGTAATAGCAAACGAGTCTATCAGGGCTTTATATATCCCTGACATCTAATACTGTGGTTACGGACGGTAATGTAATCAGGTTTTTTTGGTAATACAGAACAACAAACCTCAAGCCATCGGTGGTTTCAATCATCTCATGTGTTCAAGTACTGGCAAAAGATCGACAGCAGAAGCAGGCGAGCCCGTAGTTGGTGGCTTGACTGATGATTACATCGGACCAAAACCTTCCGACCAAAACTTTCGCATGCCATTATCAAGGTAGCTCGAGATCTCCATGCCAGAGTTTCCGCCTCATAAACTGCTCAAACATTTCAAGCTCTTCCAGATCTCACTTCTTTGACAGTTCCATAGGCAAAGATGTCTCAACCCCTTACCTCCCAACAAGAGGAATTACTTCTCGAATTTCAGGACAAATGCTCTCAAGAAGGGCTATTGAGCAGACCAGCAGGTCTTGGAGCGAATGTTTGTACAGAAGGTATCAATGACAGAACCGCGCTCTTGTAAATATCCAGCAACAACTCCAATATGTTGTATGTCGCTTATTAGAGAATAGGCGTTTCCTCGCTGCTCGCAAATTCCATGTTGAGCAAGCTTTAGTCCACTTCCGAGAAGCACACCACGTTCGCAATACCACCAGAATTTGCGAGTTCTATGAGCGGGTCGACATAGGTTCGTATCAAAAAACTGCATTACTCGTCTGTCTCCTTATTCTACAATATTGATAAGCTAATACGACGGCTTAGTATCCTCAATGGTCTGGCCGTCTCGACAAGCGGGGACAACCAGTTAGCTATTTCGACCTCTCGATGCTCGAAAAACAGGCCCTCTCTACACACAATGAGTCGGTTCGTTACAATTCGGGGCTCGATGAATGCTCTACAAATCCTGAGGCTACCCCTGACCACATTTTACGTGCTTACGCAGTGCACGATTGCTTGACACGATTTGTAATGCCACTCTGTTCTGCTGCGGCTCAAAGAAAAGACCCAAGCATTCAAATAACGAAACAGCTAGTAGTTGCAGATATCAGCGGCCTCGGGATTAAAAACACTTGGCAGTTGAAGGGCTTTATATTGGATTTCAATCGCTTGTTAACCCTCAATTATCCTGAGATCTTAGATCGTGTTCTGGTATTATCCCTGCAGTACTTTAGGCTTTGTCACTGTTACATTGTAATGGTGATATCTGTTACTGACTTAGACCTTCACAGGTTATTGGTGCCCCCCGTTATCTTTCCACTATTTGGGCCTGGGTACAGAATTGGGTTGACCCTGGCACGGCTGCCAAACTTCAGATAGTGGCTTCTGGAGAAGTTCACTCGACTTTGGCATCATTCATTAACCATGAGGATATTCCCGAAAGGTACGGAGGCAGGTTTAGATATGAAGTCGGAATGACTCCAGTGCTTGACGTTGAACTTCGTCATGTACTTGGCTGGCCTTCCGGATCTGAGAATGGATTGCCTAATGGGCCAATGCAGTGGGTTGAAGATTCTGCTGGATCAAAGGTTGCAGTAGCTGTTGGGAGCACTGGTGGCACGAAGAGATACGAACGGCTTGCAACTCTGTGTCCGGATAAGACCTAGTGATGTACATGGCAGGCTCTGTTCTTTGCCGAAAACTCAATGATTTTAGATGTATACTTCAAGTGTATTTCACGGATACCTTCAATTACTCTTGGTTACCTATATAATCTTCGATATTATTCACATCAACTAGCAACGCCTTCCTCTCGCGTGAGCTCTCAGTCGTATTTATATCAAGCTCTTGAATCAAGGGCTTTACGCCTAGCAGCTATGATCGTCGGGTAAGACTTGCTAGCGAGAGCCGAATTAACATCTGAGCTGAATCAGACATACTAGTCAATGCAGAGGAGGCGAAGACTATGCCCTCGTTACCAAAAAGTCCAAGGAGTAAGTTGACTGCCAAGCTTTATTCCCGATCTCTATAGATTCTTTTTTCGCGCCTTTTCCGCTAGCATAGAATGCGTACGTTTAGTAAGGAGACTTAGTATTGTATTACAATAGTCTATTCTGGTTCATCACATTTATTTATAAGAAGGACCTTTCTGATTTCACTTGAAAACGTGTTGATAGACACGTGACTACACCCCTCTCGGATAGGTAGTCTATATACAATATCTTCAGCTCTATATCTAGCCCTCTTACTTCTACATTTAAATAGTATACACTTTACTCCAAGTCTATTAATCATTCAATAAGTGTAAAAGAAAACACTACTTATCACAGCTACTAGAAAGATATATAAGTCAAGCAAAAAATCAAAAATGAACTCTATATACATGTGTATATAATGTTGCGTTCGCCGGGAATCGAACCCGGGGCCCATCGAATCAATGGCTATACAAGCTGTATAGCCAATTGGCAACGATGGATTTTACCACTAAACCACAAACGCTTTGTGTTATTGTTTTTTGTTTACTTTTGCTTAACTTTGTCTATATCTAAAGTGTGCATGAAAAGTTTTCTTGAAGCGGGGCTTGAGGAGCCAATAGGAGGGTACGGGTGGGAGTGGGAGAGTGGGAGAGCGGGCTGTTGATGGGTTATTGCCGGAGATTGATATGAGGTGGTTAGTTCGTGGTGGGGGACGAGTGGTGAGTTTTGATCATTGGGATTTTTTTTGATGAAGATAGTAATCTTTGCTCTTGACTTCTTTTCTATGCTTAGTGTGTAGCGATCCTAGGCTTTGTTCATCCTGATATTTTGAAGTGTTGGGGGTATTAGAGAAGTAGCGAGAAACTGTTATGCCACTTCTCTAGGAAAGTAGTTTCCCAATATTGCGTGTGCCTTCCCTTCCCTTATCAAAGGGTTGAAAGCCCACTTCCAGCGCAAATATCTCAGGTTTGACTATATCTTTATCAAATTCAGCGCCTTCAGAAGGGTTGATATAATTATCCGATCATCCTTATGCATAAACTAATTCCAAACGCCTTGACCTACCGTTGGTTTCAAGATAAGTTCTGAATACGCTAATTGACCATTACCCAGAATTCTTCCAATCCATCACCAAAGCCATCTTTAGTAACCGGAAGGAGGTCATCACTGGCCCCGTCCAAGCCAACACTTCCAGACGTTGACTTCCCAACTTCATCCCTCGATTCAGTGTTACCCCAACCAATGCTTTTCAACATTGATTTCTCAGCTTCACCATCCTCACCGACGTTCACTCTCCCATTTCCACAACAGGCCTCACAATCCTTCGTAGGAACATTGATATGCCAAAGCTCCCTTTCCCTCAATTCCCCCAATATTCCCTCCTCCACAGCCCACGTCTCATCATCACACTCTCCACACCCCCTCAAAAGAATACTCGAATCCGTACAACGATTCTGTCGAAGTCGCATAAAAATCGGCGTCCGGGCTTCATGGCTAAACTCACGATTCCGCAGCGTTCGTTGCAGAATCCCCATGTGCAGATCCAGAGTCGAGAAGACATCAGACGCTCTGGAAATGAGCTCTTCGAGCAGGGCGTGCGTAAAGGAGATGGCTCCGCCGTATGATTTTACCTCGAAGCCGCACGCTGCTATGACTTCGATCACGCCGCCGCTGGATGACGCTGGGATGTAGCCGCGGCGGATAGCACCTGCTGCGAAACAGCAGTCCATTAGTATCAGGATTTCCAAGTCCTTGGGATGTTCGAGAGTCGCTAACAGGTCTTCCCATAAAAGGTGTGGATTGGAAACGGTATCCTTACGCTTGGAAATACTAGATGAAATTGCAAGTCAGCAAGGAAGAGGTATGTAGGGTTATGAACATACTCGTATGGTGAAAACGCCATCTCATTATCTCCTTGAAAGCCCCCATGGCCGCCATAGTACACGATCAAGAGTTCTCTCTCAGCAGAACATTGCGCCTTGAACCACTCTACCTTTTCTTCAACAAACGCTTTGGGACTTTGAGTAGGGACTTTGAACCAGTGCGTTGGGAAGTTGTAGATGCATGTAAAGACTTTCTCAAGATTCGCTATGTAAGCTTCAAAGCCGTTATCGTCGTCTTCCCAAGACAACAGCAGGACTCGAATAGTCCTGCATGGAATATCTCGCTCTTGGCTGTATGGCTGAAGAAGCTGCTTTTCGCCGTGCGATTCGTGGAGTTTGTCTTGTTTGGAGCGCGACTTACCGTAGCACTTGGCCCAATCAACGAGCGGGGCTGCTGGCTCAGTGCTGAGGCTATTCACTTCGATGGGATCTTTGGAGTAAGTAATGTGCCTGGTTCTCTTGAGCACGCTCGCCTCTGCTTCTCGCTTGCGCGAGGCTCGGGGGCAGCGGGGCTTGCACTTGTGCCCATGCCAGCGATGCTGGACTGACTGGGAGACTGGCAGAAATGCTGCTATCATCCATGATGGAGACATAAAGGGCGATGGATTGTAAAAGTATTGAAAAGGAAAACGGTGGAGTGTTGAGAAGTGTCGACATTATAGATCTAAAGTTTATATGATGATTCGTACTTGCCCAACTCCCGATGCCTCGGTGAATCATGGCTTGTGCAAACGGCGTGAATCTGGAATATTGGGTCTACAATCAAGAAGTAAATGTAGAAAGGTACTCACTCGATTTACTGCCGGATTGTACTTTGACTCAGGGGGGCTCGCTTAAGCGCCAAGGCGTGTACTCTATTCAGGCTTTGGAGCTTGCATGCTGTCTTTCTTAGAATAAGCGCGAATAGAAGCATATTCTGAGCTACGGCACATTCTATTCGCTTGCAAGTATCAAGGTTCCCCTGCTGTCGTGCCTTAAGGGGAGAAGATGGTGATTTGCGGCCCCATTTTAATGGGAATACCTCCACTTGAAAGGTTGGCTCGAATGTGTTCTTTCATTTGATTACTCAATTACTTGATTGTTTCTCGTTCCAACTTAGTTTCTATCAAAAGGCCATGAGCTCTGGTACTCATATCAGAGGAAATCCTCCTACAGAAGAGCTTTCCCTCCACATAATTCAATCACTTTCCTTTATATGCCACCCACCCTTGAATGCTTATCAGAATTCATCAGAAAACACCAATGCGACACTTCTTTGCTCATCTCAGATGCTCGCATGTTCCATTCAGTACTAATAAATTAATGCAGAGCATAGTTGACTATGCGCCACGAGAGGTAGTAGGAGTTGTGTCATCAGGAAAGGTGGTTGCTCATTCACTTACTTCTGGTTTATTATCAGTCAATAGCCATTCTTTGAAAGAACCAGGCAGTCTCCTTCAATTTCACCTGTGCAGTTAGACAAGGACTTCGGCTTCCTAGCGTTCATGGATCGCGGTCATAATCTTGGCCGGAATAGAAGCCTCCCATCGATCAACTACCCGCTTCCATAATCTAGCTTGATAATGATAGGCTTCGGCCGCATTGTCATCAGAAATTGATCTGAATGCCCTCAGTGCAATGCTTGGGTACCGATGACCACCGTTGAGGCGGACGATAACCGGTGCCGCCTGATACGTAGGTTGAGTGGACAACTCTTCGTGCGCATTTCTCTTTCGCTGAAGGTGTGCTAGCATACCCTCATGCAATTCACCCGCAGAGAATGAGTTACCAATGAGGGCCAGTCTCTGTAATTCAGCGATGAGAACACTAGTGAAAGAGAATTCGCCGGTCCCAGGGGTCACACCAGTGGAATTGCAAGCCGCAATCAGCTCCGTGACACCACCTTCTTTGGCGGAAGAAGACCTCAGTGCTCCCGCGGATGCGCAGGTACTCAGCAGGATGAGAACATCTGATGTAGTTCGCTCGAGTCCAACTTGAAGCGCATACCATTCAATGGAGGGGATCGCTGTGTTGGAATCTTTTGCTTCGCTGAAATGTTGTTAGAGTGAATTTTCGAGGCCGGAAAGTACTCACGCATAAGCGCACATCATCATCTTTCCATTCTCAAGGTAGCCGTGTCCATTGTAGTAGACGATCAACAAGCACTCAGGATGAGAATGTGCCCGCTTGAAGTTATCCAGAGCTCTCTCCACAAAGGAATATGGTTTCTCGGAAGGGATCAAATGAGTTTCGACACTGGAGAATTGATAGGTATCGTTGAAGAGGCCAGCGAGGCTTTGCATATCGTACAAAATGCCCATATCATCTTCTTGCCAGTGGAAAAGAATGACGTGAATCTCTTTGTATCTATGAATCTTTGGATTTGGCTTGGAGGTGTAATTCTAATCAAGCAGTTAGTTGTGTTGAAGTCTGAATCGATTGAACAAATACCCGTTGAGGCATGAGTTCCTCCTTGGATTTCCGCCGAGCCATGGTGTTATCAGACTCCTCGTTGTGAAGCTGAGAATGCTCAGGTTGTATGAATCTGTGCGATTCGATTAATGGACTCCAATTAAGCAACGAGCCAGTTCGGCTTCGGTAGAGGGGCTGATCAGACTGCTTGATAAAAAGTTTGGATCTTGATTGGGAGCAACTGAGATATTGTCATAAGTCTGGTCCGTCTCTTACGTCAATAAGGAACCCGAGTTGAAGAGAGTTGAAGGGGGTTGAAGAGAGTGGAAGATAGAGATTCGGGATTTTTATTGTAGGAGATGAGGAGTATCAACTGAGAATTCACTCCCTCGGTTGTAGTTAGCAACAACACGTCTTCATCAGTGAATTGTAGGTAGAAGGTAGAAAGATTTGCCGATAACAATGAAAGCAATTAACCACAAGAAATTTGATTTCGTGAGATAAGGCGGCAGACAGAGTACCAATCGAGATAGTTCGATGTCTGTATCAAATACGATTTCATAACTTGCTCGAAATACAAGGCTTGGAATGAGAACCATTGCAAGATAGATACAACGTTACCTAGGCAAGGTTGGAAAGACCACCGATCTTTTCACAAGCCAGAGCCTCGGTGTGCGTTCAAGGCAAGCAGTGAATCTTCCAGTGAGATGAGACATTCACAAGTGGTCAAGAAGTGAAGATCCTTCCTTTAACATTCTGTTCCGTCCAAGAAAAAATCCAGAATACATGCATTATCTCCAACCGTTGCATGGAGCAACTTGCTTCACGCCGGCATGTCTTTTGTTCTGTTCCCCCTCCCCTAAGCAATCCTAAAAAATGTTATATCTATTATCAGTTCAAGTACATATACACTCGCGCTGATCCGTTCCTTGTCCTTCTCCCTACCAACGCCGTTGTTACGCTTCAATATCATACTCATACTATAACCTAATCCCACGGACATGGCCCCTACGTACACTGAAATGAAATACCAGCCAACCTTGCCCTTAATTTCTCAGCCATCCCGCGAGATCTGCTACTGCAAACCCAAGGTTCAGAAATTGCGGATAGCGCGACGTCGACACTTGACAAAAAGACAACTCCAGCCATTATCTTCATCAAGATAATAAATGCAATGCAAACCGAGCAAACCCCCTTCTGGGGCTAGAAGCAGTTATACCTCTAGACTGACAAGGATTTCCGTTGCTTGAAGTGGAAAGAAGAGCTCGGTTCCCATAGATTGGCTTTCACAGCTATCAAGCTATTGTCGACTGAACTGGCCGCGAAGTTGACTATGCTTCTATCATTATGAAAGAGAATCCATTTGCAGAGAAATAGCCGGGTTCAGTTTTGAATTAAGCAGTTTTCAAGTAAGTCGAGGAGGTGGTATGAAAGCAATAGGCGCTCTGGAATCCTCGAACCGCGGGGATGATTCACACATGAACCTCATGAACTATGGCCTCGCTATAGACAGAAAAATCAGCCAACAGCGAATTATAATATGCTAGACAGGCGGCGTGGGACATTAACGATCGAGCCGTTTCGCTTGTTATGTCAGGCCCAGCACAAGACGGCCAACTTATCAATACACATCACCCACCACCATTTCCACCACCATTCCCAAGCTCATCAACCCTCTCCCCCTCAACCCAACTCCCACTCTTCCCCCCCTCCTTCCTTACAACCCTTAAATCCATAACCCGCATCCCCTTATCCACAGCCTTACACATATCATACACCGTCAACGCGGCTGTACTCGCCGCCATCAGCGCCTCCATCTCCACGCCCGTTTTGCCATCACAGGAGACCGTGGCTTCTATCTCCACGCTCCCAAACCCCTCTTCCTTCCCTTTTCCCTCTCCCTCTTCCTCTCCCTCTTTCTTCTCCCCCCCATCCACCCCCACATCAACCCCCACAAAAGTAACCATAACCGGATGACACAACGGCACCAACTCACTCGTCTTCTTGGCCGCCATAATGCCCGCTATCCTTGCCACACCCAGCACATCACCTTTCTTGAGCGCGTTAGCGCGGATCAGAGCCCTCGCTGTAGGATTCGAGAAGAGGACTGTGCAGCGGGCGACGGCTGTGCGGGACGTAGGTGACTTGGTGGATATGGGCACCATGTGCGCTGTGCCGGTGGGGGTTAGGTGGGTTAACTTTGGGGCGGATGTGGAGGTGGAGTAGGCGCGGAGGGAGGTGAGGTTTGAATAGGTGCTGAGGAGGAAGGTGGGGATGCGTCGGGATAGGGGAGATGTGCTCATGGGTGTGACAGAGCTGTGTCGGGTGTTTTGTTCATCTATTCGAACGATTAGTACAGAGTTCCGTGAAAACTAGCCCGGAACATGTCTTGGAAAATGACTAGATTCCTACCTACAATTATATACAATTGGGTATACAACGCCAACAATGCAAACGTGCTCGTGCTCGTGTTCTCATACACTCATTAAAAGATGAAATCCTACCCACCTATCAAAATCATCGGCCTGTTCTTCATATTCTCCAACTCTCCCATACCAGCATGCTTTTCTTTCTTCCGACTCACTGCCTTGCCAATGACCCCAAGCAGCTCTTTTTCATGATCCGAGGTGCCAAGGGGGCCAGGAACCAAGCCTTGCCGTCTATCCATCTCGATTTGTTTCATGGCCTCAAAAGCCTCAGCATCGATCGGATTGCCATTATTCGATTTCCGAATAATATCCCGCAGAGACACCTCAGCATTGCCAAACAAACACACCTTCAGATTCCCATCGCTGGTGATCCGTAACCTGTTACAGCTCCCGCAGAAATTATGCGTCATGCTTGTAATAAATCCCATTCTCCCAACAAAGCCAGGTATCTCGTACGTCTTGCTCGTATCATTCTTGTGATCCTGCACTTTCCGCAAAGCGGGATATCTCACGCGTATAATATCCAGCATCTCCTGATAATCCAGCATCTTCCCTTGGCTCCATTTATTCCCATCAAAGGGCATGTATTCGATGAATCGGACCTCGATATCTTGCTCTCGGCCCATCTCCACGAAAGGGAGGATTTCCTGCTCGTTCATACCCCGCATCACCACACAATTTATCTTCAACTTGATTCTAGCTCCTAGCTTATTCATCTCAAGGATTCGCGCGATACTTTTCATTACTGCTTCGAATCCTTTCCGTCGAGTTATGATTTGGAATTGCCAGGGGTCTAGCGTATCCAGACTCAGATTTACGCCAGTCAAGCCTGCTTCCGCCATGCTATCCAGCTTTCGATGAAGGGATATGCCGTTGGTTGTAATACAGAGCTCTCGCAGGCCTTGTGACCGCAGGGAACCAATCTGGTGCATCAGCGGAAGGATATCTCGTCGTATAGTTGGTTCGCCACCCGTCAGGCGGATCTTGGTAACACCTTGGGATACGAATGTAGAGGAGAGGAGGTAGATTTCGGGGGTTGTGAGGAGCTCTGCCGGAGGTGATTGAGGAACGCCTTCTTCAGGCATACAGTATAGACATCGTAAATTGCACTTTTCGGTCAAGGATATTCGAAGGTAGTCGTGTTGTCTGTCGAAGGTGTCTGTGAGGAATGCGGAGAACGGTTTGGCATCTTTGAGGGCATCACGGCGACTTTCTGGTGCAAGAGGAAGATCATGTCGAGGGTACTCTTGGACTGCTGGAGCAGAAGATGCGATTCCTCGTGTTGTTGAGGCCAGTAAGTGACGCTTGCCACCACGGAGAAGACCTGCTCTTAATGATGCCATTTTCATTGGCAGGACTCAGACTCGATAAAAAAGGGAGGGATTGTGTAGAGTGACATGTCGAGTATAGTGTGAAAGATGATCATAAGGAAATAAGAAGAAAATAGAGAAGAGATGACGGAGCGAACCTTGCTCGTAAGTGGGGGACTATAATAAGCTTTCGTTGACAGAAAGTAATAGGAAGGCGGCGGTTAGGAGGGGCTTATCTGGTGGCATGGGTGGGTGGCAGAATAAGGCGGTGAGACTATGAGACAAATGTAAACAAATTGCTCTGAACAGCGTCAACACCATTTCGAACACCCAAATACGAGCCAGAATGCGTTTCTCTAGGAACCTGAAGTGTAAGATCTCCTACAATAGATATCTGTATATCCAGCTGACAAGTTTTCTGTTTTCAGCCTCCACTCAATCGATTCCCAGCCCAGATGGCGCATACATCGCAACGATCCTTTCTTCCAAGCTCAACATCCGCGAGACGCGATCTTTCGAGACTCTACGCGTTATAACCCTCCCTCCCGAACTTTTGAGCTCCATCTCTTGGTTCCTGTGGTCTGCTTCGTCGACTCGGATTTTGCTTGCATCTACAGACAACATCCGAGTCTACTGCATTACGAACCCTCAATTCTCAGCCAATGTTACGAGTCCGACTTCTGGAACAGCAAAGGTTACCTACATAACGTTTGGAGCTACCGATGATGAAATATGCGTCTTCTCGGATTTTGGACTGAAGCTGTCCATCATGAACCTGACGACATCAAAGTCAGTTGACATCAACTCACCAAAATTCTATCATCCAGGCAATGCGGGCAAGGGATTCTCATATCGCCCAGGAACTAAGAATTTGGCTCTCTTGACGAGAAGCGGCGGGAAGGACATCATAAGCATCCATACGTTGGAAAACCTGGAGGTCATGAGATCGTGGCATCCAGAAAGCATTGATGCTCAAGGGATTATTTGGAGCCCGGATGGAAGGTGGCTTGCAGTATGGGAATCTGCCTCGCAAGGACATAGGATATTCGTGTACACAGCGGACGGGCATCTTTACAAGACATGGAAAGGGCCAAACCCAAATTGCCACGAGGAAGCCAATATCGAGCTTGGCGCTGGCATCAAGATGCTTGATTGGAACAGAACGGGAACTCATATTGCAGTTGGTGATTACAGCGCCAGGGTCACTCTCCTTGCAACGCCTACCTTTAACGAATCCATGAATATTATCCATACGACATCAGTCACCCCCGCCGAGTCTCTACAGGTATGGCAAGAACAAATCGTTTCCTCACAGCATGGAGGGGCAGAACGAGAGTTTGTGGCAGCAACGCAAGCAATATGCCCGCCAACCTCGGGAATTACCCCAGCCAGTAATAACGAGATCAAAACTGGCACGAACCTATTAACATTTGATCATTCGGGGACATTGTTAGCAACAAGAACCGAAAGCATGCCTACCACGATTTGGATCTGGGATATTGGTACGCGAATACTCAGAGCAGTCATGATCTTACATTCTCCAATCGCAAAAGTCACTTGGCACACGGCGATAGATGAGTTGCTTATGATCAGATGCGAAGGTGAAAAAACACGAGGCCTCGTACACCTCTGGGATCCATCGTGGGAGAAGCCTAAAGTTGTGGACTTTGCGAGTGAAATCCCAGGCGGCAAGGTCATTGGTAAGACAATTGTGCGCTGGCTGAACGTCGACTCGGAGCATGCAGCGATGCTATTCAGTGATACGCAGGATTGCATGCTGGCATCGGTCTCTGAAACAGATGATGGTGATGTACCATGGCAAGATGCTGGAACCAGAGGATTTGATATTTATGGACAGAGAGAGGAATCACCGTTGAACTTGGTACGAGCGGATGAGAAGAGACGGCGCGGAAAGACGATTGAGTCTTTGATGGAGGAAGAAGAGATAACGAGTATGAGTGGGGGCAGTGATGAAGTTGACGATACATTTCAATTTCGAAAGTTTGTGGGGCCTGAAAGCAGTCCGTGGACCTGAGGCTGAGGGTGAAGGCTGAAGCAATTCGAAAGACGGGCAGACGCGTGGTGTACTCGTAGGCACGCGGGCGGTACCATGCCAAGGCACGGAGGTATGCTGCCGCCCGACCGACAACACGTGAAGATGCGGGCAGCCAGGATTACATGATAGCTTGGCCAAATCATGCTGGCTTGCATCTACAGAGTAATTAGTAGTAATTAGGAGTGACCTAGTGACATCTCGAACAACTTGGGATGAGGCCATTCATCCGTACCGATTTAAAGCTGCGTTGGTATTGTCGGCTGTTTTATTGGCGGGGTGTGAAAGAACAAGTCACCAGGTTCAAGGGGAACAATATGATGACGTGGTACTGTGGAGGACTCAAGCTCGACTGGAGCTGGAGCTGGATCCACTGTGCGACGTTATCAGTGGTCACTGCGGTGCGGTGTGGATATGACCTCAACAAAAATGCATTATTTTTAAGGTTTGACTGAAGCTGTAGAACAATTACATTTACCGTAACTAAGCCAAGCTCACGATATTTACAACGCAAGGTACAGAATACTGGTAATACTGGATCTGAATTGTATTACATAACCTGGAAACCACCAATCATCAAGCTCCCTCAGCTTGTGTCCCTTGCAAGTGTGTAACAGCTGGATCTGCAAGATGCATAAAGGGTCCTGAGCTACCAGTAGGAAAGCCATAAACATATTCCAAGGCAGAGCTCGAGCTGCTAAAAGGGGAAGGGGTCCAGCCAGGGGAAGGCGGCCTAGCTGAGCTTGATTCACTTCCACCCCCGCAAGCTCCCAAAGCCACCATCTCCTCCTTTTCCCTCCTTGCCCAACTTGGACACCTTTCCCCAACTTCATTTTCTCGCGCCCTTCCTTACCTACCTACCTTACTTCTACAACCATTCCCCTCTTCCAAACAACTCAATTGGCGACAGGCACACGAACCCCCAATCCCAGCCAGCATCAAGAATGGCCTCCATCATGAGCGCGGGCGTCAACAGCTCTTTTTCATCAATGATAACCGACCACCCCTACTATCCTCTCGAGGTCGAAATCGCAAGCTACCTGGCGAACGAATGGTCAATGCAAGTTCTCCTCGCAATCTTCACCGCAGTCTGCCTATCCATCCTCTTCGCGACCCTCTTCATTGTCAATCGAAGACACCCCAACCTGCCCTCCTCCGAAAAGGCTGCCATCTGGTGGTTCGTGCTCTCGGGTGCCATCCACCTGTTTTTCGAAGGATACTTTTCAATCAACCATACGCGCATGGGACCCGCACAGGATCTGTTTGGACAGCTGTGGAAGGAGTACGCATTGAGTGATTCGAGGTACTTGACTTCGGATCCGTTTGTGCTTTGCATGGAGACCGTCACAGCTGTAAGACTTCCCCACACTATTACGGCACAGACTATTAGCTAACATTTCGTCAAATTATAGTTTACGTGGGGCCCCCTCTGTTTCGTCGTCGCCGCCTTCATAACTACCAACCATGCTCTGCGACATCCTCTGCAAATTATTGTGTGCGTGGGACAGATGTATGGCTTGATTCTTTACTATGCCACCAGCATGTTTGATCACTATTACAAGGAGATTACGTACAGCAGACCGGAATTCCTCTATTTCTGGGTTTACTACTTCTCGGTGAACTTCATCTGGATGATTTTCCCTGGCAGTAAGTGTACAATTTCTTTATGGGAGTTGGATGCTAACATATCTAGTTCTATTGGTGAAAAGTGTGCGAACGATTGCGCAAGCTTTCAACACTCTCGAAAAGTTGGACCCCACATTCAGGAATGGATCCGCAAACGGCTCAGTAAAGAAGAACAAATAGATTCCCGTCATGTCGAGCGCCAACGGCCACTTATATCACATAGACGCATAGTAGAAGCCCGCCATACTGGGCGGACTTGAAGAAGAAGTGCTGGTGGCACAGGATTTGCATTGAGGTTCTAGAGCACTGCATTCATACACCAGAGATATCCCCATATGTATTTTAGACGGTCGCATACCGAGATCAGAATGCAAGGTTTTCGAGACTCTTTTCCTGAACGATGCGGGATTCGTCACCCAGTGAGAAGCTGGTACCTTAACTACCGAGTTGAATGCAGGTGATCGGCGCTTTACAAAAGATATTTGGCGGATGCTGATCCGCTCGCGGTTAATTTCCTGACATGTCTCGAACTCCCAGCCGCAGCGTCGTATTTCCTTTCCTTCCCGTTTTGAATAACACGGAATATCTTAAGAGCATACTCAGTATAATTCAAAGCCAGCCATCCTTAAAAGATACCCGGCTTTTGAATCTTCTCTCCTGTCTCGAGTTCACGATACTATGACCGACTGATTTATACTTCTGCGAGATCTAGTTATATCGGAGAAGGGAGATTGCGGAAGACTTTCGAGAGCAGGTAGAAGTGAAGTGAAAGAAATGGTTGAATAGAGTAGGATAGGATAGGAAAGGAAAGGAAAGAAAATGTTCTATAGCAAGCTAGTATCGATTGAAGGTATTGCATGTGATAACGGGTACTAGGGAAATGATTTTGGTGGGGTGAGTCGTATAATAGAAATAAATACGGAGACGTTTTCGGCGAAAGAATCCTTTGGCGCATATACGTAAATTTACGGGATCTACTATGAGTTTGGCTTATAAGGATTGGAGTATTTCTGGAAGGGTTTATTGACTGAAAGAAGGTGTAGGAGATAATGATATGTTATAAGTTAGATATGCAAGATGTCTATGTTTTGTTATTATAGTCGTACTTGTTTGGATTGTGGCTTCAGCTGTCAGCTGTTGGCTGTCTGCTACTCCACCATATGTGTGTCATGCGAACCAATTTTCCTAGCAATTGACCTAGGATAGTGTACCACGTCGCCAGCATCTGGCTATGCTGGAATGACTGGACTGGTTGAAAATGAAATGCAGTGGAACGCAACCACGATTTTATCGGTATTGTGAATCGTGCTTGTCGTGGGTGACTTTGTTTTATACAACGATCTGTATAACGGAAGGAAAAGAGAAGATTGGAAAAGATTAGACGGCATGGCCCCGTGTATTGTATCTCCGCTGGTAATGCAATAATAAACATTAGGATCCCCGAGCCTCGAAGGGAAAGCTAAAATAGAGTTTCTACGGTGGACGCAAAAGCGGCACTTGATATGGACATGAGACTCCGCAAGGAACACTAAAAGGCAGTGCCGCTTTCCCACCTGTCGGACAACACGGGGAAGGAAGCTGTCTTCCTGCTGTCTGATGCAAGTGTAAACAAACCAAGGAAGTTATGATATTGATCTTGTCTTCGTGATGAACAAACAAAGGCGTAACTACACAGTCCGTAGCTTTATCGTCAGTAACTGGTGTTCATCAAGTATTTCTTTTCCAAGAGAAACTTTATTGTGTGCTGAAACCCGGCGAGGGCCCCTGTTACTGAAGTCGGTCGTTGCCATACCAGCGGGCAAAACGCATGAACAACAGAGACCAGCCAATTGCACAGTCCGGTTCACCCACCCAGCACATATTGAGTAGGAGCTTCTAGACTCAGATCCAGATCATCCGGATCATCAATTCATCCCAAAAACCAAGGCTCAACGCCAAATTCGATGCAGGAAATATATATTCACAACGTTCTTTCACACCTATTGTTCGGCGGAGGCAAGCTTATTCGTTGATTGTTGTTGAGGAAGCGTGGTGTGGTTTTGCCAGTAAGTAACTTGATATGCACATGTTTGCACCTCCCAGCTTCACATCCCCATTCATACTTCAGTACCAGGAATGCCTAACCGCAATCCCTTCCCTTCTAGACCATGGCATCATTTGCCAAAGCCAATCCCCCAGAAGAAGACCCCGGCCCATCTACCTCCGCAAACAACACACCACGTCGAACACCCGCTGGCAATGCCGCAACAACACCCACCCCCAAAGCCTCCGCGGCGAACAAAACTCGCACGCCTACCTCTGCGCCTGCGCGCGCCCGAACAGGTACCAAGAAAGCCGAACCTACACTTCTGGGCGATTTCCTGCTCGGCAGACCGACTCCCTCGCGCAAGAGGAGACAGAGCCTCGATGCCGTCAAAGCGGAGATGCGCGCCGAGATTGTGGACAAAGTGCAAGCTCCGGGAGGAGTCAAGGACCGAGTCAAGCAATGGCAGAGAACGAACGCTGCTGAAATAATCGTTGACCCGCTTGCAGAGCCGTCGGAAGCTGGTAATAAGGATGATGTCTGGGAGAACGATGATGGGAGTGATGAGGAGGAGAGGGTGCGCCTGCAGTTGCGTGAGAGGAAGAAATCTACGGGAAGGAGGAAGAGTAAGGAGGGGCCGGAGGGGGGTGTGAAGAAGGTTGTTAGTGCTGCGGCGCCGAAGAAGAGGGTTATTAGCGATTCGCATTGGGTGAAGGAGAGGGAGAAGAGAAAATCGCCGCCTGCCAAAGGCGCTCCTATACCGAAGAACTTTCTGCAAGCTACAGCGATAAATCCGCCGTTAAGTACCAAGATCCAGGATTGGGTCAAGAGGACCGAGACCGAGACCGATGAGCCCGAGCTTGAGAAGCCGAGAGACAAGCCTAGGAGTCGAAGGATCTCGCGGCAAGATGTCTCGGATGAGGGTGGAAAGCTGAAGCCTTCTAGAACTGCGACCCCTGATAATGGCGTTCATGTGCGACATTCTCCGGCAAATTCATTCGATGATGGAATCAGAGTGAGACCGTCAAAGCACGATGATCCAAGCTCGGCGCCCTCCAGTGGTAATGGTCATGACGATGGAATTCGAATACGCCCGTCAAAACGTCGCCCCAAGGATGCGGATCCTTCGCGGAATAGTCCGCAAAATGATGGAATTCGAACTCCCTCGAAAAGCACCAAAGACGATGATGGGCGAAAAGAAAAGTTAATATCCTCCGAGAGAAATTATCCAGACGATGGAATCAGAATCAAGCCTAAAGAAATTTCCGTTGACGATGGCATCAAAACCAAGTCTATACGAAAGTCTGGCAAAAATGCCCCTCCAGATGACGAATCTAGCGACGTCCAGACTCCGACCAAGAAGAAGAGCCAAAAGAATCTCAGAGTACCCTCGGAATCAAAAGGGAGGCATGCACCAAGCTCTCGCGCGACCAGCAACCATGGTGAAGACGACAACTCCTCATGGGTGACCCCCAGCCCAGCCGAGAATTCTAAAAGACGACAACGAAAATCATCTCAGACCCCCCCTGAGTCCTTGGATGAAATTCCATTTGGTAATTCTGCCTTTAGTGTTCTTGAGCTCCCACTGGGTGCCGAAGCTGGGAATACGAAGCGCCCTCCACCAAAACGAACTCCCAGCTTTGCTGTACCAAACGTCCTGAAGAAGGTGTTCAACGAAGGCATGAACATTGCTCGTGATACTGTAGAGCCGCCTAGAGGTGGAACGAATCAGCCACCTAGTATTGAGTCCTGGCTCATTGGCACCCAAGATCCATTTGTCGACCGTTCAGGACAAGAAAAACTGGATGTACCTGCAGCTTCGACTGAGGTGTCAAGTGTCAAAGAAGATGATCCTACGGAAACAGATCTCAAAGCTCAGCGTGATGCGGAACGAAGCGAGAGTAAACGAAAGCGTCGAGTTCCTAGTGTTCCTGAGCGCGAAGAAACAATCATCGAAGAAGAAAAGCCTCCCCTCGAGAAGCGCAAAACTCGCGATAATCTTCCAAGTATGGAGAACTCGCCGCCAATTTCCCCTACTGGTTTGAAGAGAACTGGGGCGACTCGAACTGTGACTTCACCTAAAACTGTTTTTAGAATACCTTTCATTGATGCTTTCAGGGGCGAATCAACAACACGCGCAAAAAGTGTGTCCAATCCGTTTGTTGAAATAACTGGCCTCCGTGAGAGAGATATCAATTCTGCTACGTCAAGTCCACCAGACTTTAAAACAGATCGGGAATCCAGTCTTGTATCTGAGGACACTCCCCGAAAAAGCAGCCCACGGCATGAACAACCTTTGGAGGACACAAAGCGAGAAAAGCCATTACCACAGCTGAGCAGAAGAACTCCCCCAAACTTTGGCGGGCACAGGCTATCAACAATTGCATCTGTAGAGACATTCAGCACATCTTCATCAGCGACAGGCACAGGTTCAGAGCTCTCCCAAACAACTGTTACGCACGCGACCGTTGCCACGGCTCCTACTTCTTCAAGTCTGTCTCTCACGGCTCCCACTTCGTCGAGTCTGTCACGCAACAGCCACAAAAGCAAAGGCTCAGGACTAAAGAGGAGACTCACGAAGCATTCGGATTTAGTTTCTATGTTATCACTACCTGATATTGTTGAGCCCGAGAGAACAACAAGCATCAAATCTGCTCGCAGTATCAGGACAACGAGGAAGAGAATTGAGACTGCCACTGTTAATGATTTGATGCGAGAGCTGGCAGAAGATGAGGCCAAGTACATAAGAGAGTTGAATACACTGGTTGATGGAGTTGTGCCCGTTCTACTCACTTGTGTGCTTTCGAAATCCGATTCTGCGATTGCTTCAGGGCTCTTTGATCCACATAGCGATGGGTCAACGACAGATCCATCTTTCACGAAACCTATTATCGACATGGGAGTTGCTCTCGAAAAGTTGAAGAAACTTCACAAACGCACTCCACTTGTTGACCCAGTCGCTTTTGTTAACTGGGCCATCACAGCGCACCAGACTTATTCCGAGTATCTTGTAGCTTGGAGGGCTGGCTTCAATGATGTTGTTGTCAATCTTGCACCTGCTTCTCCATCTCAATCTGGTGATGAGCAAGATCTGGGTGTACTGCCACGGGATAAGAATGGAGATGTCTTGGGTGCAAATGGACAGCGTGCAGATGTGTCTTATTTCCTCAAAAGACCTTTGGTGAGAATCAAGTACTTGGAGAAGGTTATCAAGGTAAGAATGAACCATGATCTGATAGCAAAGCTAATTATCTAAGGGTCTCGATGCATTGACGCCAACTGAGAAGAGTGAAAAGGCCAAGGAGAAATTCCATGATCTCCTACAAGCCTCTCGGCGTCGACATAAGGAAGAAAATGCTCGGCTCGAGGATAACCGGGCTAATAATACAGATACGACGAAAGCTCGGGACCTGAAAACATTGGCTTTGGCTGAAAATACAACTATAGATCGCACCCGCCAAGTTCAAGCTCGTGATTTGTTTCTCCTGGATCTTCCTCACACCAGCGGTAATCGCATTACTAGTCATGTTGAGGTGTTCTTTCGCGACAGATCTGGCGGTGATTCAGGTGATGTTTTGGTCTGCGAGACGGATAATTCGAAGCCTTTCCTTTTGTTTCCTCCAATCACCAAAGAACGTATATCGGCAAGAAGCGGTGACAAACCCGGCCAATTGGTGGTCATGATAAGAGGGCAAGGAGATGAATGGAGCGAAGTATTGACTCTTGATGCCGATGAGCCAGAAGCCGCGCCGGAGTGGATCGAAATGCTGGGTACAGAGCCAGTACCGCGAACAATAATAAGTGATGCTGAAATCACGGATCACGTCATTTCGGTCGTCTCTAGTACGCCTGACAAGGGCGAATACTTTATGTCTGGAGCTTTGGATACGGACAATCTTCTAATCCCTATTGGCGAAAAGGTGCGACGAGATGCCGAAGAGAGTATCACACCCAGAGAACGTCGTCGGGTGTCTAGGAGAACGCCGCCAGTTGACGTTCCCGAACCTATTGCCGAGGAATCAATTGTTGAAGAGGTAGTAAAGGACCTCAATGATGCTATGAACAAGGCTGGGACTTTGGAAACTCCAAAGCGAGCCAGAGCTGTTAGATATCATGGCAAATTAAGTAGCCCTCGCCCAACAACGCCTCCAAGCCCAAGCACACCTGAAACCCAAACGACTCCAAAGCCGTCCGATTCCCAAAGACCTACCAGCAGTTCCAGCAGTTGTTCCGGTGGGACATTTGATTTGCCGCATATCCCAAAGAAGCGAAGTTCCAGCACTTCGACCATACCTGAGCCAAGTACGCCATCGAATGAATCTACGAGCCCAGAGCTAGATACTGTAAAGCAGAGAAGCCAATCGGCTTTATCAATTCGTGATGATGGCGCTCCACCCCCTCCTGCTCATAAGCTGCCTGTTATTCCAAACGGCCTCAAGAAGGCACCTCCTGTCCTAGATGCTCCTACCCCAAAGACAAACCGACGATCTTCATCTCCGCTGAAGCATGAATACCAACCTTCTGTTGAATCCGGAGCGTCCGACTCCGACTCATCCATGGAGTCAGATAGTGACAGTGATTCGTACGTCTCTTCTGAAGATGACGAGCTTGAATTACCAGATGTCCCTGCTACTGCTCCCGTATATCCCCAGCGGTTGTCGCCTAAAGGCTCAATCTACAGTATCCATAATAGCACCATTGCTCCTTCGCAATCTGCTTCACAGGCCCCTTACCAAGGCCCCGTTGTTACATCGTCCGCCGAGGATGTAGAGAAGTTCACTGTTGTCGGTTGTTCCTACTGGAACGATAAAGGTTCTTGGGTTGACTTGTACGCGGAGCCTTGCTCCCTCCATATCGGGCCAGGATGGCTCAAAGCTTTTGAACTAGCAGCCCCTGAATCATCCTCAAAATCAGAAAAACCTCTGATCGTGCAAGTCCTAACGCCTATTGTTACCTTGACTGGCCACACGCTTGACATTCAAGTTCGCTCACCGTTGACAGCTGACTCCAAGCTTCAATGCAAGAGCGCACACATTAGATATCGAATGCTCACTCCGACAGATACCGGTCGGATCTACAACGCGCTCAAGGAATCGAGGATGAACAATATGTTTTACAACGCCATGCAAGAAGAGCGACGAGTCAATGGCTTCGGTTCAAACGCCTACGAAGCAGCCATAAAAGGAAAGGGACGCAATTTCCTTGGGCTTCGTAGAAAACAAAGCTACCGCGCTACAGCGCGAGCCCCATCCGAGATGGCATCCGAGAGTGCTCGATCGTCCGCATCTGCCATGTCAGCACTACGAAACCGTCTAAGCGGAAGCTCCATTTTCAACATCAAAAAGTCCTCTGTAGACATGAACGGCGGCGGCAGTGGTACTGGCGGCGGCGAGAACTCCGGCCCAGCATCCACATACTCGTCGGCATCAGGCATGACGCCTCCGCGCACCCCAACCTCATTCTTCTCCTCCAGCAATCAGGCCAACATCGACCTCGGCAGCGAAGATATAAAAATCCGTCTGTACGAACGCGTCCGCCACGACTGGGACGACAAGAAATACGCCTTCCTAACCGTCACACCGCCCGAAGGCCGGCGGCAACACTCCACGCTGCACAACGGCCTGGAAAAACGTATTCTCGTTACTCTGCGTCCAAATGCCCATAAAGACGGGCCTGGAAAGGTGATTATCGACGAGGTGTTGGGATCGAGGTGTTTTCAGCAGATGGGCATGAAGGGCATCATGTGTACGATCTGGCAGGATATTAGGGGGCCGAATGGCGAGCTGGGTATGATTGGTGCGACGGGGGGTGTGAGTGGGAGGACGCAGAAATGGCTGTTTCAGGCTAAGATGGGGGCTCATGCTATTCAGATCCTGGGGCTTTTGCAGAGTGGTGGGGGATGAGTTGATGTATTTTCTTGATTTTTACGAGTTTTTGTTTGTTGTATAGGGTT
>QGMI01000177.1:0-51087 GCA_007821535.1 Lachnellula occidentalis | reverse complement strand
CCTATTCTACTAAATCTACCCTTAAACCTACCCTACTAAATCTTCCTTTAAACTTATCTTAATAAATCTACCTTTAAACCTACCTTACTAAATCCTTCTTTAAACCTATCCTAATAAATCTACCCTTAAACCTACCTTACTAAATCCTCCCTTAAACCTGCCCTAATAAATCTACCCTTAGACCTATCTTAATAAATCTGCCCTTAGACTTATCCTTTAACTTGTCTTAAGAATATATAATAACCTAATCTTTACCTATACTTGTTTGCTATTCCTTATATAGCTATCTGATTTATAAGTACTACCTTTCCCTTTAGTAGGCAATTAGACTAATAGCAAGTAGATTAGCATTTAAATTTACACTCTTTTTAATTACTCTCTTGATAGCTATAAGCTATAAATATATTTAAAGATACCTTTCTATAGGTTAAATCCCTCTACTGCCCCTACTAACCCCCTACCCCTTACTTGATATACTATTAACTTATCTTATAGTATACTACCTGTAATTATCTTTTACGAGAAATGCTATAAGCGAGTTAAAAGTATTAGTAGTCTATAACGACATAAATGTCAAGGCCCTCTATATAGGCTTATATGCCGATATAACCTAGATATATACTTAAGACCTAGGATACTAATCGATAATAAGGATATATGACTTAATAATAATAATATAGAATAATAGCTTATATTAGATACTCTAGAAGTTGATAGTATTTTGTGACCTATGTAGTTCTAATATTATAAGTTAAGTGCTAATTTCATATAGGATATACTAGTATAGCAATCAATAAGGTTCTATTTATAGAAGACGAGCTGCTCTAAAATAAATATACTTATAATATAGATAATATAGAATATTAGAACTATAGTACTAAAGAGTCTAGTTCTAGGAGTAGTAGTATAATGTATATCATTTTATATATAGCTGAGGATAGTAGTATTACTAGTTGTATACTCAATAAAGCAGATATTAAAGCAGGAGAGGTACTACGTATACTCCCTATATTATATCTAGAGTACCTATAGTTCCTATTCGAAATAGAGGTTAATTAGAAGCTTTCTACCTTTTAGGCTAAGGCTAGGATAACGAAGGGTAGTATTAAGGATTTCTATAAGGAAAGCGTTTTTATTAATATAATTAGGAATTAAGAAAAGAAAGTTGAATCTTATAGTTAGCTTATAAAGTTACTTTACCAAATCCTATATAGTATCCTAGACTAGGATTAATAGTAGGAATATATAATACTAATTCTAGGTTAGTTTTATAGTAATAAAATAATCAAATGTAGTATTCTCTTTTAACTAATTTAATAATCCTTAGAGTTTCTATTAGGTTATTAGCCCTTTGTACCTAACTTGGTTTAGGCTCTAGTAAAGAAATACTATATTCAGAATAATACTTAGGTATATGATAAGATGTATATAGTAGATTAGTAGTAGGAGAAGCAGTTAGGAGTGCTAGTAGGAAGGATACTTATACTAGTTATGCTCTTAACTAATAAGACATTAATAATATAATACTATAATAACTAAACTTCTTAGCTATTATATTTAATAATTAGGAACCTACTATATAGGGCTTGGTAGAAATAAATATAACTAGGAGTAATACTATTTGCGCTTTTACTATTATTAAAGTTAATTACTAAGAAGTTAGATATGATACTAGATGCTAAACTTAAATCATATATATACTATATAGCTATATTAATAGTTCTTAAGTATTCATCTACTAGTCTACTATAGATGCTAATTAAGTTTAACCTATTAGGGTATTACTAATAGTTATATAGCTTTAGAATAACTCTTAGAGATAGGCTAGCTTGTTAGGTATACTAATAATAAAGTTTGCAAGTATTACCCCTACCTAGTAAATATAATATACGACTATAAAGAAGTAACTCTTATTACTAGTATTAAATATAGTATCTAATATAGTATCTACTAGGCGAGTAGTAATTAACTATAAGAGATCCTAGAGTACTAGCTATTATGTACCTATTAGCAAATACAAGAGTAGATATGAAAATAAGAAGTAGAGAAGACTAATAAGCGTAATGTAAACTAGGTTTATAATATGGCTTGTTTTGCCTAGAATTACCTAACTATAAATATTTATAATAATATATTAATTAATATTCTATATTAGCTATAAAAGAAGGTATTCCAGAATCTAATCAAATAGATTAAAAGGTTACTATAAGACCTTATCCCTAGAGAATGTATATCAAAAACTAAACAGAAGAAGGACTAGATATATAAAGAGTCTCTAGATATAATCTAACTAGATGCCTACTTTAGAATCATACTATATTACCCTAACCTTAAGTATTTCGGCTACTTTAGCTATATATTATAATAGATAGAGAATGAAGAGTATGATTTATTACGTGTTTTAGTTCTTATTATTACTCTACTCCTACTAGATATAGCCTTAGACGTCTTATAGTTCGCTCGAGCTATCGTTAATTTTATTATTTTAGTATAGTATGTAATATATGATAAAGATAGTCTAGTATACCTTAACTATACGCTCTATTATATTTACTAGATAAAAGGAGTATTTGCTATATATTAGCTAATAGATAATAAGGGGGAGGTATACTAGAACTACTCTAAATTTCACTCTATAAGTTACTATAGTAGTAATATTAAATAATAAGGTATAGCAAATAGATTTAATATTAAATATATAGAGGCTATATATAAATTCATATTAAAGAACTTCTTTAATTATATAAATAAAAGTATATTAATAGCAACCTAACTTACTAGATAGAATATAAGAGATAATAATTGCTATATTATAAATTACTTCTTACTTTATTACTTTAGAACTACTTTATAGCTTAGAGTAGATCTGCCTATATATGTAATAGCATTATTAATAACCTTAATCCTACTAGTAATATATAGATATACTAAGCTAGAGATTGAAACTATCTTAATATTAAAGAGTCTTAAATTAACTATCTTGAAAATAATTATAGTAAAAGAAGCTAAGCGAGCTATAAGGTATTATAAGTTATAATTAGTACTAGTGCTATTTATTAAAGAGATATAGTAAGAGATAGAAAGTAGAGATACTATATCTAATAGGAATAATATATATGACCTAAGCTTAATATAGGTAGATCTATACCTTATCCAGTTCTTTAGCTATTTAAGGTATTAGAAATAGACTAGAAAAGATAAGGTTAATATAGAAGTATAAGATTTAGAGTATATAAGATATTCCTTAAACTAGATAGGAACTAGGCTATATGGTAATTTTTGCTAGGTATAAGAATATAAGCTAGTTGAACTAAGCTTAGGGAGGCAATAAATGCTACTATAAGGTTAATATGTTAGTTAATTATAGTTATTTATTAAGGTTTTTAATATTAATAGCCTAAGACGTCCTCTACTAGTATATTATATAGCTTTTATAAATATATATCTATTTAGAGATAGTAGCAAACTATATGATATTTATAGTATAATAGAAGTCAATTATACATATATTTTAGATAATAACTATCTTAGGTTTTTATATAGAAGACGGTTTTATTTGATTTAAACCGTTCTTTAAAGTATATATCTAGTCCTTTTATCTATAGATCTATATCTAAAGATATTCTATATTAATAACTATATTAACTAGGATTAATACCAAGTATTATACAAAGATGATTAAAAAGAAAAGGGCAAATAGAAGGCTAATAAAATCAAGAAAAAACATAATATTGTAAATAGGATAGCTAGAGATATATAGATAGAATAAGAGAATAAGTAATCTACTCTACTAAAACTGCCTTATTAGAACTGTCTTACTAAAACCGCCCTATTAGAACTACCTTATTAGAACTGCCCTATTAAAACTGCCTTAGGAAACCTGCCTAGAGAAACCTACCCTTTTAAACCTACTAAAGCAATCCTGCCCCTACCTTGAGAAACCTGCTAAGGCTAGGCTAAAAAGAGATAGAATGGTACTAGGCGATTATTTGCTTCAAGTCGCGTAGACTATATACTTAGGCTGTAATAGAGATTATAGAGTATGCCTAGGAGGGTAGTAAGATGTTTTATCCTCTTTCTTTACTTTCTAGCTTTTCTAGCTTTTCCCTCCTTTTAACCTCTATATTATTAAGGTACTATTCTTATAAATATTACTCCTTTTACATTCCTAAACATTTATTTAGTATCTTATAATATAACTATTTAAAATGTCAAGTTTAAACTACTAAATTATAGAAAGAGAGGGTTATAGACCTGAAACTACTCTAATAGTAAATGTTCTTCTATATATTAATAAACATATATAGATCTAATTACTAATAAACACATATATAAACAATAAAACATTATAACTAGTAGAGTTCCTAAGGTTCTAGGACACCCTAGGGTTAGTCTAGCTAGTTTAGTAAATACTAAATAATATTATTAAGTTAGAGTATATTATAGAGCAACTAATCTTTCAAGATATCCTAAAGCTATTCCTAGATATAGTCTAGCGATCGCTAAATACTACTACTAAGCTAGGATATATCATTTAATAAAGAGTATAGTAAGACCGTATAGAGGCTATCTATTATCATATGTCTACAAGTAGGCTATAGCTAAAGCGAACTAATACTATAGATAGGGTATATCTCAAATGCTAGTAGACCCTTCCTAATATAATAATCAGGTACTAATATAAATATTTCTACTAAATTTATCCTCTCTATTACTTCAACTTAGTATAAAAGCATTAAGATAGCATATAAAGAAGAGGAAATAGTTAGCACAAACTAGGCAATTAGTAGGCAATAAAACAAGTATAAGTAAAAGAAGTGAAGTTAGAAGTATAGTAGTTAAAAATAGTATTCGTATATATAAGGCATATAGTAATCTAAGTAAGTTAAGCCTATACTTGAAAGTAGAGATTTTAAATAAAAAGTACATTTTGATATATATATAAGTAATAGGAAAGTTTAGTCTATAATAGTAGCTATAGCTAGAAATAGAATAACATATACTTAGCAAAGCTATTAATAATAGCTAGGAACTAGTAGAAAGTAGATAGGAAGAATAGGGTTTTAAATCGTATAAGTATAATAGATATATAACTACTATAATAAGTTGTAACCTTTAAGATAGATATAACCTACTAATATGTAAATAGTTACGTGATTATATTAGTAACTAGCGATTAGTTTTAATATACTTAATTTAGGGTATAGTTTAGAATGAATTTAAGAGATGTCTGTACTAGCTAGATAAAGATATATATATTAGATTCTAGGCCGGGCTTTTAAAGGAATTTAGTATTCTTGCTTTAGATACCTCACAAGTATATTACTACTTATAGAGAAGAATAATTGCTAATATGTAGAAGCTTAAGTAGTATTGATTTATAAGTAATATTTTAGTTAAAGGACTTACTTTATTTTATAGTTTTTATAAGTCTTAGGTAGGTTTTGCGAATCTTTATATAGTAGCTTAGTTTGAAAACCTATTAGATTATATAATTATACTTGTTTCCTTTTTAATTATTCTAATAGTTAATAAGAAGGTAATAAATCAAAGGCTATAGCTTAAATTCAAGACTAATATATATAAGTTATAGTATATTAAATACTTTATTAGTAAAGGTGAAAGCTAATTAAGTATAGGTTAGTTTATGAAAGTTAGAAATATATAGTAAAATTAGAGTAAAAGATAGTAAGAAATCTTATAGCAAATGCTAATAAAGAAAGCAAAAGTAGCTATAAATATAAGAGGCTATAAGGATAATATAACTAAAGAGATTAAGGATATCTAAGGTAAGAATCTAAAGGACCTATATAGAGATAAAGATGTAGTCAAGGTATATATAAAGCTACTTCTAGTAGAATGTTCTTCTTGCTTATAATTGCTAGTTTATATTAGAGAGGGAGTAGGGTAGTAATAAGAGAGAGGTATAAGATAATATTAAAGTAAGTAATTTATTATAATAATGTTAATAACCTAAATAAACCTATATGCTAATATTATATTTATTTATTATAAGACCTAGAAAAGAGAAGTAAAAGCTAAATAAGTAGAAATAATACTACTTAGGGAGATAGTAAGGAGAGAGAGATATTAGAGTCTTAGTAGATAATTATAAACGAACCCTAAGGAGGAAGTATACTTAAGATAGATAGAGGTATAGTATTATAATATTAATATATATATATGTAAAACTAACTATAATTAAGTAGTAGAGTATAAGTAGGAATAGAAATCACATTTAGATAAAGATTCTAGACTAGAAAATATAGGATAGCGCTAGCTAGAAGAAGATCCTAATTCTAGACTAGAAAGTATAAGACGGTACTAGCTAGACGAAGATCCCGATTCTAGACTAGAAAGTATAAGATAGTACTAGCTAGATGAAGATTCCGATTCTAGACTAGGAAGTATAAGATAATACTAGCTAGATAAAGATTCCGATTCTAGACTAGAAAATATAAGAGGGCGCTAGCTAGACAAAGATTCCGATAAAGGGGATATAAGAGCGCGCTAGCTAAAAGAAGTTTCGTAAGCAGGCAATAATAGACTATTCGTCAAATAGGTAATATAATAGCAAAAGTCTATAGTATCTATAGGGAAGGCAACTAAGAAGAAGGCTAGTTCTAGTAAAGCTAAGGTAACTAGTAATACGGGTTTAGCAACTAGACAACTAGCTAATATATAAAACTAAGTATATAAGGTAATAAAAAGGAGTAAGAAGAAGTAAAGAAAAGGTATATCAAAATAGTAGCCTCTTTTAATTATTACTAACTTGTAAGCCTAAGAGGTTATAGATCTAGTATTAGTATTAAAGGATTTAGTATAGGTAGGATTAGGAATTATTTAACATTTGGCATTAGTAGTATTAGGGATAGTAGCAATTATTAGCATAGGCAGGATTAGGAATTATTTAACATTTAGTATTAGTAGTATTAGGAATAGTAACAATTATTAGTATAGGTAGGATTAGGAATTATTTGACATTTGGTATTAGTAGTATTAAGGAGAGTAGTAATTTTTAGCATATACAAGATAAGGGATACTAGTCGTAATAGAGCAAAATTAATAATATATATTACTAGTATAAAACAATTGCTTCATAATAGAGTTTAGATAAGAAATCTAAAAGAGATAATAGTAATAGTAATACTAATAGTTATAATAGTAGAAATGTTAAAAATGGATATATAGGGAGACTTCCTATTACTACTCCCTATGTCGATTATACTATATTTAACGATATTACTACTATTTCTACTAGTCTGAAAATAGGGGGTTTCTAATAGTACTAAAGTATTAGACTAATAGTTCAGGTCGTAAATCTACTAGGCTAGTAGATTTAGCTATACTTTTCTGCTACTAGTACTACTCTAGTAGGAAATTTTTTTGTAGATAAAGTAATAGTACTTAAATCTCTAATAAATTGCAATATACTCTTTTAAGTCTTATCTTCTTATAAGAGTCTATTTTCTTATTAAAGTACTCCTTTATTTTGCTAGTAGAATATGCTTCATAAGCGTCTTTGCTAGTAGGAGTAATTCTTTAGTATTTTAGAATAGTAATCCCTGATTTTCTAGCTTTTAAGATAGTATTAATATCACTAAAATTGATATAACCTAGGCATTAATAAAGTATATCTTATACTATATCTTTTGCGGGTAAAATAGGTATAGCTATTGCTTTTGGCTTGATTTTATAGATACTATCATTATTTGCTATTACTATAAAGTACATATCGTTTTCTAAAGTTGCAATATATCAATTATTAATAAATTCTAATTTTACCTCTAATTTGTTTAACTTATATACTAAGATCAATTGAAGCTTACTAAATTGAGGCATAAACTATACGTTAGATAGCTCTAATTCCTAGCTATCTGCTTTGATATTAATAGTACTATATCCTTCATATACAATTTACTAGCTATTAGCAACTTCTATGAATTGAGGCTCTCTTTAATACTTCATTTTGATAAAGTTATTGTAGATACTACTAAAGTAGTATAATATACTAGAGTCTATAATAGTACTTATCTCATTGTTATGAGCTAGTATAGCGTGGATTATTACTAGTGCTTTTGAGGTTAATTTTCGTCTTTACAAGCAAATAAGCTGCTAGAGGTACTAGATAAATGTAAATACATAGAATAGTACTAAAAAGTAGCATAAAATGACTAGTACTAGTTGCTAGTAACTTGTCAAGATTGAATTTTAGCGGTACTGTAGAAATTGCTATGCCTTATAATTGCAATTCAGGCCGGTCCGGCTGATTTTCAAATGCAATTTAATTATATCTAGCTAATTAGAAAGCGCGATTATATAGAAAGTATTAGAAGCATTATAGGAGGAATCGTCCTCTATATTAGTAATACTAGTGACTCTAATATAATTAGCGCTACTAGAGGCACTATCACCTTTATTACTATTACTCTTCTCTTACTACTCCCTTTTCTTAGCTTGCTTGAAGTCCTCATAGTTATTAATATAATGACTAGCCTTATTATACTAGTAGTAGAGCTCCTTCTTAAAGCTATTATCCTTTGATTCCTAATATTTTAAGATTCGATCTTCTCTTTAAGATCTACCTTAATTTCTATAGCTTCTATTATAACTCCTTCTACTTTTACGGCCTCTTCTTCTTCTTCTATTATTACTACTATTATTATTATCTTAAGCTGCATTTGCTACTACTTTTGATAGAGGTATAATATTAGATTTGAAGGATTGTATTATAATAATTGTCTCTTAAAGCCCTTTCTTATCTCTTAATACTTATATTTAGGTAGTAGCTTAGAGTACTTTATAGGTGCCTTCCTTTAGCAAACTATTAAGCAAGACTTCTTTTATATTATTATTAGTAATAGGGCAGTCTATAGAAGATAGCTTTACCTTAAGGTTTATAAGATGAAGTATAAAGCTTTAGATAGAATCTTTTAATAGACCGAATTTATCTATAGCAAATTGTAGCTTAAGGTTAGATACTATTAAGGGGTCTAAATTAAGGTTAAGTGCCTTTAGATAATTTTAGAGCCTATGAGGATTAGTAGCTTACTAGAAGTCTATTACCTAAGGCTTAAACTTGAAAGCTATAGAATTGCTTAAGATAATAAATACGAGATAAGCCTTATTATCCTATCTGGTAGCAGTAGCCCTAGTACTAGTAGGTTGAAGAATAGTACTATTGATAATATTAAAGATATTTATAGAAATTAAAGTAGACTTATAGGTAAGTAGCTATTCTATAAAGGTTAGGAGAGTAAGAATGATAATATCTCTAGATTTACTTTAGTAAATTAGGAGGCCCGATTTATTAACTTTTTAAGTACTAGTAGTATTACTTGAAGCTATTTTTGATTGATTTAATCGTAGATTAATAGAGCGCCGGGCTTATAACCTATTAAACTACAAGCGATATAATAGATATATGAGAGAGGAGTGCGCTAGTATAAGAGGTCATATAGTAATATATTATATAAAGGTTAAGGAGTGAAATATGCCACATTATAGAGTTTTATGTAGTGGCGTGCTTATGTAAGCAGCTATTTCCAACAACATGTACTCGTTTTCCACATCACGTGCACACCCCGCTTACATGCACAGGCACAGAAAACATAAACCCCGCAATCCCTCCCTTCTTCTTTGCTTTATAACTTTTTATATATTTGAGCTAGCATAATGATTTTGACTATAGACTTTATCTATAAGTATTAGAGAATCGTTTTCTTTAATCAGATTTCTAATTATATGCTCTTAGCGTGTCCTAATAACTTCCTGATATCAAGCTACTTACTAGCTATATCTATAGCATTCTAGGTCCAAAATCGCCCTAGCGACACTATTAGCATACTAGGAATGGCTCTAATTAATAGTAATAGCTTGTTTTTAGGCTAGGTATAAGACTATCACTTAGCGCAAGTATCTAAAAGCTCTAGGGGTTATATAAGCTATATAGAAAGCTTCTACTAGACTATAGGTAGTAGGATCTACTATTATAGATAAGCTTAGATTTATCAAGCTATATATTTAAAGCTAATTAATATAGCTAATCAAGATGATTAGGGTCGATTTTGTAGGAGAAAACAGGTATAAAACTACCCTTTTTAGCTATCTTCTATATCTAGCAGGCTTTCTAACTTGCTATCTAGTTATAGTCTTAGAAATAGGGCTTTCTACTCTCTCCTTTAGTATACTCCCTACTACTACTCTTACTTTACTCCTAGCAACTAGTACCTTCTTAAGAGTCTTCTTTACCTATATCTACTCTAATTCGATAGCCTTTTTAGCCTCTCTAGTAGCTCTTAATGCTTTACTATATACTTTTTAAGCTTCCTTTTTTTCCTTATTTTTTACTACTATAGCTACTCTTTACTTAGCCTTTAGCTACTTCTCTACTACTTTCTTCTCCTTTCTCTCTTAACTATCCTTCTTCTTTTAATCTTTCTCTTCCTTCTCTACTACTATAACCCTAGCTTTCTCTTCCTTATAAGTATCTATACATTAAATCCGGCTAGGGCTAAATAGTTTAGCTAACCTACTCTCTTCTTCTACTAAATTAAGTCGTTTTCTATATCTATGCCTCTCTTTCTCTACTTTATATATATTCTCTAGGACCTTATTTTTATGCTTTAAAATACTATACTATATAAAGAGCTTTAAGTAAGACTTAAAAAGTATAGTAAGTATGCCTAGGTCAGATAATGCCTAGAAGGTTTATTAAGCTTTACAAATCGATATATAGCTTTTAGGAAGATATAGATGCTTAATAGCTATTTCTAGGGCATTTAGACACTTAATTACATCTAAGACAACCTGTAGCTTATATGGCTAGAGGCTACATTTAGCCTAAGTAGAATATATATTATCTTAAGTAAAAGATACCTCCTATACCTACTTAAAAATAGTATAGAAGAAGCGTTTTATTATATCTACTTGACTACTAGTAGCATATTGCTAGGAGTTAAGAAAGGTTATATATTTATATGCTAGTAGTCTAAATAAACCGCAATCTAGAGGTTATAGTTGATATATTAAGTAAGAGGGTAGAATTAGAAGGATTATACTATATATATCATACTTTTTAATAAATGCTAAATTAATATAACTTAAGTAGCTATCTACTATAAGAAGGCGAGTTCTTCTTCTAGCTTTCTCTTTAGTCTCTTTATTAAAGACTTTTATTAGCTAAGTAAGCCTAAAAGTATAGGTAGTCTACCTATTCTTACTAGTACTAAAATAGACCTTATTATCTACTTTCATATCTATAACCTATATATCTTAAAGGTCCTCTAAGGTCCTCTAGTATAATAGAATAGATACTCTAGGCTCCTCTATAGCTAAGATAAAAGCTAGAAGGCTAATAAACTCTCTACTTCTATCCTAAGTAGCTTAGATAATTCTACCTGAATTATATACTTCTTTGCTTATAATCTAATATATCTTTCTAATAGTACTAAGTATTAGAATTACAATAGGGTATTTGAGTATATATACTAATTGCATTAAGGAGTCTAAGTATAGAGAACACGTAGACGAGACTATAGATAGAAGCTTTGCTTAGTGTAAACCTAAGTCACGTGATATATCATGTGACTAGCTCTTATGCATTCTAGCGTAGCTATTTCTTAACTTAATACTCTTCTTAAATAGAAACGGAGGAATACTAAGTGATTATATATATAAAAGCATACCTAATAGTATGCTAGTATCTACTCTCCCTAGCTTAAAAGCTAAATATATAATAAAAGCAATACTATAAAACTATAATAGTATTAGTATAGATAAAAGAAGGTAGTAAAAGTAGGTAAAAGTAGTAAAAATAGAAAGGAAATAAGAGAAGAATTAAAAGATATCCTCTAGCAAGCTAGCGCTCCTAGCTAGCGCTACTCTCCCTAGTAGAGTACTATATAAGATAAGGCTCTAGGTAAGGCTCTTCCTAATAGAGTACTATATAGAAGGATAAGGCTCTAAGTGAGACTCTCCTTAGTAGAGTACTATATAGAATAAGGCTCTAGGTAAGGCTTTCTTTAGTAGTAAACCCTATAGTCTTACTCTCCCTAGTAGTAAGCCTTATAGACTCACTCTCTCTAGTAGACTTACTCTACCTCTATATCTACTTTTACCCTTAGGTATAGCCCTTAGGCTCCTTCCTTTTATATCTCTTTCTTAGGCCGTCTAGCATAAGTATAGATATAGAAGGCAGACTAAATAAAGAAGGTAAAAGTAGGAATACTAAAGTATATAAGAATAGAAGTAAAGTAAGATAAAAGTAGAAGTAAAGCAAAGCTAAAGTAAAGTAGTTATATAAAAGTAAGCTTTATAAAAGCTTAAAAATTTATCAATTTATAGATAATTTATAGGTAGTAAAGGTAATAGCTAAGAAACGTAAATAAAATAGTAGTTATACCTAAATTTCAAGGCTAAAACTTTAGTAGGTTATTTGCAAATTAAGAAAAGAAGTAAAAAGAAGCTAAAAAGCTTAAAAGAATTGCAATTTATAGATTTACTTGAAAATTGAAGATATAGAGGCTAAAATTAAGTATTAATAGGCATATACCTAAAATTTAAGGCTGTAACTCTTAGTAAATTATTTATAAATCTAAGTAAAGAAGTAAAATCGATTGAAATTTAAGTATTACTATACTTAGCAAGCTAGATTTAAGATCAAATGAAAATGTAAAGAGGCTAGCCCTTTCTTAGGCTTTATATATCCTAGCAGGCAGTATGCCTACTATCCTATTATATGATTTTCTTATATTTTTAAGAAGGTAAAGGCTATTTTAAAAGGTAGTATCTTTAAGGTTAAATAAGAATTATAAGCTTAGCATAGCTTATATAATATGAAGGAAGCTAAAAGTAGGTTGAATTTAGTAGTAAGAAAGGTTTTTAGAGGTGAAAGAAGGTTTAGATAAAAGCTGAAGCTTGCATTTAGCTCTATAGAAGCTTATAGATACTATAATTATTATTAAAGCTAGATTTTGTATAGTAAATGTAGATAGAATGCTTTAGAAAATTATAGTAAGAACTAGTAGATAATAAATCTAGCTAGACATAAAAAATATTTTAGTAAAAAGATTAGATAAATACTATAGACTTATATTTACCTCTTTAAAGCAATTATTAAAGTAGTATAGTAGGGAGATTTTGCGCTCTATCTTTCACCCTCTGTCTTTTACTAAAGTGGGCCGGCTAGCCTGGCCGGATGAAGCCTAGTTAGATAACCTGACTGTAGTATAGCTATAAGTTCTTCTACGATTGCTAGATTAGCTAGCTATTAAATATATACTCTTTTGAATCGACCCTCTTCTTTACTATATAATTCCTATCCTTCTATTAGTTTTATATTTTATAGTATTATTACTTTCGCAAGTTACGTGCTATAGGGATATATATATCTCTTATCGACCCCTTAATATTAGTAACCTATGTAGAGAGTTAAATAGATATTAATAAAGTTATTATAACTTCATTATTCTAAACGATTTATAGTCAAGGATAAGTAGAAAGTATTTATTATACTAACTAACTAACTAAACTAAAAATAGGGGATAAGATAAAGTAGGAAGCAATTTGACCTTAAGAAAGAATAGAATGAGTTATAACCGAAAGCCCTAATAGATTTTATTAATTACTAAAAGAAATTATTTGTATTATTAATTAAAAGATAGGATTCTAAAATAGTTAGGCATTAAAACTACATTATTATATAAGATAACGAAAGCAACTAATAAGAATTTAGAAAAGTAAGGCACCTTAGGTACCTTTTATTTCCTAATAATAATATAAGAGTTATAGAAACCCTATTAGATTAAACTAAAAATATAGCTAGAAGTAACTCTAGGATATAAATCAAATATTACTAGATAGAGAATTCTACCTAGAGTCTTATAAAGTAGGGAAAAGGCTCGCTCTAAGATTAGAAAAAGGATAATAAGAATAGAAGAACTAGGACTCATAGACCTCTATCTTCTATAGTTAGGGATACTATATATTTAGTTAGGGAGACTAAAGGATCTCTTTATCCTTATAGTATATATAGTTAGTAAAGTCAACCCTCTAATATTATAATTTGAGAAAGGTATAAGCTAATAGGAATATCAAATCTAATAATAATTACTACTACTACTAGAAGCTATAACTATTAATATACCTCCTTTACTAAGTACTTATAGAGAACTAAGCGTTACTTTATCCTCTAAAGATACTTAGACCTAAAATACCTTTTTTAGATTCCTTTCCTAAAGCTTAAGCTCTTTTAAGAAGAAAGCTTTAAGAATCCTAAGAAAAGTTTTTATTATAATAAGTTCTACTAATCTTCTTTTAGTAGGAACCTTATAAGAACTAAATGCTATTACTAATCGACTTAATAGAAGACCTTTACGATTACGTTCTTATTATAGAAGAAAGCTAGTAAAACGCTTATATTTATTAGCTGAAACCTCTTAGCCTACTTTGCCTTAACTAGGTGACTTATTATAACGACCCCCTAAGTGACTACTAGTACTAAAATAGACTATAAGTTATGCTAACTAGGGCTCTAACTCTTAAGGAAGTAGAAGCTATTAGAGAGTTCCTAAATAAGACTTTCTATTTTAAAGGAAGGGCAAATATAGAAGGAAACCTATTTATAGAGTATTTATAATAAAGGGCATTTGAGAGAACCGAGTATAAATAGATCTAGTAGATAAGAACATTCCTAAGGGAAGTAGACTATAAGGAAGAGGTAATTATTAATTATATACTAAATCTAGATAACCTTCTAGTTAGGTTTATAGTCTGAATATTAGATCTAATGTTTTATACTCTAGGGCTTATTTAACTAGCTAAGAGGGCTATATGCTACCTTTATTAATAGAACTATAAGAAGAACTATATATACTAAGGGTTAGACTTCACAAACCTCTTATATATATTAAGATAGGAGCTTTAGAAAAGTATATATCTAAATTAGGATAAGATAAAAGAAGAGTAGGTATAAGAATAGAAAGAGAAAAAGAGAAGACTAATCGTATAGTAATAGAAGTATCTAGTAGAGTACTATAAGGCCTGGAATACTAATAAGGAAGTATATCTCGATTTCAAATAGATATAGCATATCGACTATTTAAAGTACTAAACCCCTTAAGTAAAACGTACCTAATTAGAGATTAAGTATATTAACTCCTAGTTAAAGGAAGTAGGGTATATATTATTACTAGAAGCCCGGCTAGACCTTTACTACTAGTATTTAACGGAACTAGAGTCTCTAGTTTTCTAGATAGATTTAAGGAATAGGCTAAAGAGTATAGTATAACTAGGGATAAAGCTAAGAGAAAGATCCTTAAGTAATATAACTTAAAACCCTAGGTAAAGAAAGATATCAAAAGTATACCTAAATATTATCAAGAACCTTTTAATAAAGAGGAATTCTATTAGGCTTTACTTATATGCTTTAAGGAATAGGACCCTATATAAGGAGAAAATACTCTTATATATCTTTAAACTATCTCGAGCTAACCCTACTTAAAGGACGATCTATAGTACTACCTTATAGACTTTAATAGGATCTAGGCTAAAGTATTCCCTAAGGACTTACCTGCTAAAGATATATTACTATATAATATTTTCCTTTAAGGACTCCTGAAATAAGTAGTAGTTATAACGTTAAGAAGAATAAGGTACTATATTCGATATACTAAATTCAAGGACTACTATTGCCTATTTATAAAGGCATCTAGGATTAAGATATCTAATAGAGAAGTATACTACTTGAATAATAGATAAAGTAAGTATAAGCGACTTCTAGCTATTACGAATCTAATAAGGTATTAGGAACTAAACTATTACCTTTACTAGCTCCTAGTACTAATCTACTCTCTCCTTCTACCTCTTAATACTAGGTATAGCTATCCTAGGCTACTAACTCCCTATATAAGCTAGAAGATAATAACTAAGACTCGAGCTTTTAAGCTAAAACCTAATAAAATCATTAATGATCTCATATAAGTAGTAGGCTAACTATCTATTAGTTAGACTAATATTACTAGATTGTAGTAAGAATAGTTTGAAATATTATAGGAATTTAGGAATACTTCTTATAACTTTAATAATAATCCTATATTAATACAACCTAATAAAGAAGCTTTATATATTAATACTACTAGAAGGTATAATAGGAGAATACGAAACGGTATATCTAGTAGAGGAAATAGGTATAAAGACTCAAATAGAGGCTTATATAACTTGAATAGAAGGTATAACTTAAATAGTAGAAACCTTTAAGGTAAGAACTTTTATTAGATATATAAAAGAGTTGAAAAGCCTGACTTTATTTAAGGACCTATTCCTATATACTACTACTTAACTAGTTATCTAATTTAGTATATATATTTAGCTAATAGGACTTTCTATATTATAGAAGATAGTATGATATTCATAGGAATAAAGGAAAACCTAAGGCCGTAAATAGGACTTTATATTACATAAAGGACTAATAAAAGGATTCCTCTCTACTATAAGCTCCTTAGTATTATAGAAAACGTTCCTAAGTTTTATCTAGATCTAAATAAATAGAAAAAGAAGGAATAACCTTAGGTAACTAAGATCTTATAGAGACTATAAGCTAAACCTCGTATAAGCTTCTAGGCTAATAGTATAAGCATAAATAGAGATAAATATAATGAAAATAATAGCGAGAACCTCTTTAGTATCTAGTTTAAGATAGCTTAATAGGAAGTAGACCTATAAGTAAATATAATTCAAAAAGGAAGAATATAGAAAGATACTTATTAGAAGGATAAGTAAGATAAAAAGGAATAGGCTATATTAGTTAAGGCTAACTTTAGTAGACTTAAGATTCCTTAAGTAATAACTATAGAACTAATTCAAGAAACCTAATCCTAGATAATAGAGCTAATAGATATTATACTAGCTATTATACTAATAAATAAGGTATCTACTATTTAGAAGATAGATATTCTCCCTATTATGAAAATAAGAGAAAGGATTATATAAGCAAGAAAGTAGAAAGCTATAGAGAGTACTATCTAGGATATTATATTAACCTAGTACTTGCTAGAGGAGGTTGTATAATATATTCTTAAAAGATATAAGATTAAGATATCTATAATTGAGACTTACCTATTAGGTAGCAATTTTATTAAGATAGTTATAAAGTTCTTATAATATATAGCCTTACTAGTAGGAATGAAAGTAAGCTTACTAGGGTTAGATAAAATAGAAAGGCTATTAGTTAATAGTCTAATAGAGGAATATCTAAAGAAGGGCTTTGCTTCCTTTATACTATTAATAATAATCTATATTATAAACGGAAGAGGGAATTATAATAAGGTAGTAGGAATGATTGATACTAGTATAGAGATCAATACTATACTATACGCCTTTAGAAGCCTACTATAGCTACCGATTAAAGAAGTAGAATATCTAAATATAATAAGTACTACTAGAATAAGGCTTAAATTCAAAAGAGTGATCTAAGATATTAATATTCGTATTAGTAATATTAATATAAGTTCTACCTTCTTCCTCTAGAATATAATATCTAATAATATCCTACTAGGATAACTATTTTTTAGGAAGATAGAGTTCTTATTTATCTACTCTATAGATAGATCTTAATAAGGAGTTTTCAAAGATAATACTACCTTCCTCTAAAGGTAAGCTCTAATTACTATATATAATCCTACTTAGGATCTAAGAGAACTAGAAAACTAAAGCTTAATATTAAAGAGAGGGGAGGTATTAAGAAAAGCTATCCCCTAAGGGAAGCAAGGGAGTATAGTATAGGTTTTCCTTATTTTTATATTAAATATTATTTTTGTATTTCCTCTATTTTAAATCCTCTATTTTCTTTAGGTAATACTTCCTATTTATATTCTAGTTTATATATTTATTCTATAATTAAGTCTGAAAATTTAGAAGATGCCGAAAATTCTCGGCTAGCTAACCTAGCTAGCCTAGATTTAGCGCAAAAATCTAAATCTCTAGATAATAATATTTTTCTTAATATTACAAGTTTGAAGATATAAGATATAAGAGAGGGTTTGTCTAATATAAAGGATAGAAAGGAGTATCGTACGTTATTTCTATAATTTCGTATATTAAGGTATTATAATTTCAATACTATTTTACCTCTATTAAAGCTCTACTAAGTAATAATAGAAATCCCTAAAAAGAAAGAAAGGTAGAAAAGAAATACTAGATAGAAGAAGAGAATAAGGAAATAAGAATAGAAAGAGAAGGAGAAAGAAAGAAAGTAGAGAAAGATAAAAGGGAAGGAAAAATTTAATAATAATAATAATAAACTCTACGTTTATATAGTATATAAACCAAAATCGGTATAGACTCTACTAGTAGATATATCAGATAGTATAGGAGAACTTCTAGGAGGTAATAAAAACTAGTATAAGGATTTATAAAGTTATTTTTAGGAATAACCTAAAACCGGAAAATACAGATACTACTTCCTACTATAAATTATAGCTTTCCTTCGAATAGAACGACTTACTAAAGAGCGCTAGGAATCCCTAGATATTAAGAGCAATATAATTCTATAAGAAAGAGAAATATTATAAGAAGTTCTAGAAAATCAAAAAGGAGCCTTATCTTTTATCTAGATCAAGTATAGAATAGTATACCTAGATATCTAACTACTAGTAGAAATCTAAATAGTCAAATATAAAATATAATAGAAACTAAACTTCTTCTACCCTAAAGTATTAAAGGGAATAGTTCAAGAAATATTAATAGATCAGCTATAAAGAGGTATCTTAAAAGAAAGTAAAAGAGCTTATAGAAACTTATAGTTCTTAGTTACTAAAAAGGATAGGAAATATCGACTTATTAATGCTATAATAGAAATAAATAAAGTAATAATATAGGATACTAATCTACTACCTTTAGTTAACGAATTCTTAGAAGAATTTACTAGATATACTTACTCTTTCTTAGTTAACTTCTTCTCTAGATATAATTAAGTAGAGCTTACTAAACGATTAAGGGATATGACTTCTTTTATAATACCCCTAGGGCTATTACAGATAATATAGTTACTATAAGGAGCAATAAATTTAGTAGTATAGTTTATACAAGTAGTTAATAGAATCCTAAGACTATTAATTCTAGATATTACAATCCCTTTTATAGATAATATTAGCATTAAGGGACCTTATAGCAAGTATGATAGTAAAGAGATCTATCTAGGAATCTAGAGATATATCTTCGAATACTTTATCAATTTAGATAAAACTCTTAAGAGAATTAAGTAGGCTAAAGCTTATATTAAACCTAAGTCTTAGTTTCTTAAGGAGGGAATAGATATTATAGGTTTTATCTATAGCTACTAAGGACGTAAACCTATAAGTGCTAAAATTGTTAAGATTCTTAATTAGATAAGGTATAATAATACTAGTAAAGGTTATGCTTTCTTAGGTATTACTAGCTATTATTAAATCTAGGTTAAAGATTTTGTATAAGTTGTAGAGCTAATTTATCGACTAATATAGAAGAATATAACTTAGGATTAAAGAAACAAATAATAGGAAGCTATAGAAATCCTTAAAACGGCTCTAATATCTACTCTAGCCTTATATTATATAGATTATAGTTCTAATAGTTTCGAAATTGTTCTTGCTATTAATACTAGTCTAAAAGGGTAGGGGTATACCTTAGGCTAAAGAGATAAAAAAGGCTAGCTTTAAGTAGTATAATATAAGAATAGGATCTAGAGTCTTGCTAAGTAAAACTATAATATAACTAAGAAGGAATATTATAGAGTATATAAAGCATTTAAGAAACTTTATTACTACTTATATAGAACTTATTTTACTCTAGAAATAGATATTAAAGTTCTAGTAGTATAGTTAAAGATTAGTACTTCTAACTATTTAAGAGTAATAATAACTCGATAGTTAGTATATATCTAAACCTTCGACTTTAAGGTTAAGTATATACTAGGTAATAAACATAAAGCTACTAATAGGATATCTTGAAAACTAGTTATAGTAATAGATATTACTAAGTAAGAGGATAATAAGGAATTTAATAATTATCTTCTATAAGAGCTTAGAGGAGTCTACTCTATTAAGTTAGATTTAGAGGAGAATGAAAATAAGCTAGATAAAAAAAAAGAAGATATAGTCTATCTAGATAGCTTCTATCTTAAGGAATCATACTAAATCGCCTAGTTTCTTACTAATCTAAGGAAACTATAAGGCATTTTACTAAATAAATATTCTAGCTTTAAGAGGAAGGCTCTCTAATATATTATTCTTGACTATAAACTCTAGAAACGATTAACTTGGTAATATATAATATATCTAGTAATTGATAATCCTAAGAAGAGATTAGAGATTATTAAATGTTTTTATAATAAAATAGGATATAAAGGTAAAGAGAGTACTTATTATAAGGTCTCTTACTATTACTTCTAGGATAGATATTACTATAATATCAAGAAATATATCTTAATATATACTACTTGCTAGTTAAGAGATAGTAGATACTAGAAAGAACTACTCTATCTAATAAGACTAAACAGGCTTATAGAAAAATAGGGAATCGATCTTATTACTATTCCTAGTAGAAACAAGTATATAATTATAGCTAGAGAAGACTTCTCTAGTTAGCCTAAAGCTAAACTCATTCCTATAAAAGAGGCTAAATATATTGCTAACTTTATCTAGAAAGATATTATCTATTAATATAGTCTATTCTAGAAGCTTATTATAAATAGAGGAACTAAGTTTATAAGAGAAATAATCGAACTCCTTAATAAATACGATATTAGCTGAATCTAAGTTTCTACCTATTATCTACTAGAGGCAAATAGTATAACTAAGAGAAGGCATTAAGGGATTATAAACTTTATAGCAAAACTAACGCTTAGAAGGTATAAATACGAATAAGCTATTAAAGCTATCTTACTTGTAGAAAGGATATCGGTTTATTAACTAACTAGAGAAATACTATTCTATATTATATATAGTAGAGAAGCTATACTCCCTATTAAGGCAAAATACCTAACTTAAAGAATACTAAATTAAGATAAAGTTAAGACTTATAAGGACCTTTTAGAGCTTTATATATACTAAATTCTAATAAGAGATAAGGATATTAAGGAAGCTAGACTTAGGAAGAGCTAATAACGTAAGGAGGGTAAGGAGTATTTCGACTAAGTATATAATATCAAGAATATACTTCTTGAAATAAGAGATCTAGTTTTCTAGAAAGATATTATATTAGAAAAAGATATATCGAGATCTCGGAAATTTAACTTTAAATAGCTTAGTCTATATAAGATTATTAAAGTAAACTATAATAAAGGATACTTCTAGATAGCTAAACTTAATAGAATAAGGCTATATAGTACGTTTATAGGAAAGAGATTGAAGAAGTTCCTATTAAGAGACAGCTATCTATACTCTACTAATAATAAGGTTAAGAATAAGTCTAATAATAAGAAGGTTATTATTAATAGTAAAGTTAGTATAGTAGAAGAAGAAGAGCAAGGAGTAACATAATAGGAGGTTATATTAGATATTATAGAGGGCTCTAGTAAGGAGTCGGATGCCAAGAATAGTAGTTTTACTAAAATATCTACCTCTAAATCCCTAAAAGCCGTTTCTATAAAACCCTCTAAGAGTACTCTTACAAGTAGGTCTTTACTACATTCCTCTTTATAGGAGTCTAGACTGCCTAGATCTAAGTAGGATAAAGAGGAAACTTAAGAAAAGAGTCTAGAAAGTCTAGCTATTTTACTAGAAAAATCAATAAAATTGAAAAACTAGACTTAAAATTCAGTTAATAAAAATCTAAGTAAGGAGGCTAATTCTAACTAAACTACTATTATCTATAAACTAAGGATACTCAAGAGTATAAATAAGCTAGAGAAAGATACTTAAAGTCCTATTAATTCTCCTAATCTTAATAATATCTCCTTAGATAATAATAAACTAAGGAATATTATCTATAGTAAGAAGATATTATATCTATTAGGTAGGAATCTATATCTTATAGAAACTAAGAAGAATTCAAGAATAATTAAGTAACTAGAATAGTCTAATTCTCTAATTAAGTAATAAGTAATTTAACCTTAAAAGAAGTATAAAGTTCCTTAAGTTTAAAGGATTCTTATAACTATTAATAGAGTTCAACTACTAAGTATATTAATAGCTCTTAAAGAAGATAATAATAAGTAGGATATTTAAGTTATTCTACTAATCCTTATAGTAGAAGAGAAGTTAAAGTATATTATAGTAGAAGTTAATAATAAAGATAAAGATAAAAGCTTATAAAGAGTATAAGTAGTAGAAGAGATACTAATATACCTCTAGAAGGTTAAGGCTAAGAATAATAAAAAGGCTTAATATTTTGTACTACTAGATAGCATATTTGATTCAAAATAAAGGGAGAACCAAGTAAATAAATCTCGGCCGGCTAGCCTAGCCGGCCTAGATTTAAGGGAGTAAGTTTGAAAGTATATTACTAACTGTATATAGTATATTTGCTAATATACTTAGATTTTAGTAGTATTATATACTAAAAAGTAAGGAAAATAGTAAAGTAATAAAGGTACTATAGTAATAATAGTAAATTAAAAGGAGGATAACCTATCTGATTTGATTTAATTTTAGGATAGAAAAGTATTTTAGATACTATTTTGATATTAGATTCAGAATATAGCAATTAAGGAGAGTCTTTATCTACTTCTATAGTCTTTAGAAGACTTTAGTAGAGGTTAGAAAGAGGAAGTAGTTGCTAGTATACTAAGAGCTTATCATTACTATTAGCGCTGAGAATTACCTATATAAGTAATATCAATAAAGGCTTCTATACCTTCGACTCTATATCATAATAATAATACGTCCTCAACTTCTAAATACTCCCTATACTATTAAGAACCTTCTAAGCTTACTATATAAGAATCATAGAGTAATCCCTTTCCTTTCCTACTCTTAATTGTATTTTCTATACTTGCTTTAAGAGAATAGTTAATTAGAGACTCTCAAGTTAGTAAATCCCCTTACTTATAATAATAATAATAATAACTACTTTAGTATAGATTCTTGCTAGCAAATCTTTATTCTATAAGTACTCCTATACTATTATTACTACTATTTCCGCAATCTTTTCCTTAAGGTTAAACCTTATATTTACCTTCTATTAGATTACTTTAAAATATTTTGACCTTTAGGAGCTTTATTATAATCAAACTCCTTATATAGCTTTAAAGCTTTACTATTACTAGATTCTACTTTTTAAACCTTTATAATTTACCTATTTTAATACCTTCTTTTCTATACTATTTAATACCTTAGAAAAGTACTTTATTTCAAAATAAGTACTTTTATAGAATCTATTAGTCTAAGTACTACTCTACCCTAGAATAAGCTTATAAAAAGCAACCCTTAAACTAGTATAATAGCTAGAATCACCTTTGCAGAAGTAAAGGATAAAGCTCTTAGCCTTAGCTTAGATATACTCCTTTACCTAGAGGACTTTAAAGATATTATACTATCCCTCTAACCTAAAGATTAGTTTCTACTATAGTTATAAGGAGTAGAGGTCTATAAGGTCGGCAAGATTAATATAGAAGATACCTATCTTAAGTATTAGGAGTAGGTTAATAAGAGTACCTATTTTAAGTATACTAATTTATTAAAAGAGGAGTTTAAGATTAAGGAGGTAGATGCTTTTAAAGAGTATAAGAGAATCTCTAATATTAAGTTAAGGGTTAGTATAGCTAGAGAAAAGATTACTACTACATTTAGTAACTTAATAAGAGGAAAGAAAATTATAGTATACCTTAATTCTATATTACTAGGAAGAAATATTTAGCTTAAGGCAGTTATCTTCTTTACGAAAGTTAATAATATAGAAGTCAAATATAGAGATATAGTTATAGTATTAAACTAAGTGCTATAGGCATATTTTATAAGAGGATAGAAAGGTAGTAGATATCCTAACTAGGGATCTAAGGTCCTAGATCAAGCTATTACTATTTATAATAAGGAAAATTAGATCGACTTATTAATGAATCTTCTTCGAATAGACCTAATTAGATATAGTATTATATTCTCCTTTTCTAGAATCTTAGTACTATAATAGGTCAAGCTTGAGGATAAGTTCTCCTAGCTTCTTAGTTTTAATAATAAGGTTTGATATAAAGATAAGGAGCCTTTTGAAGAAGCTAAACTAGAAGAAGGCTAGGCCCTTAAGAAGAGAAAGAGGAATCATAATAGGGTATTCTTAGCCTTAAGTTAGACTTCAATTAATAAACCTAAACTAGAATTAGGTAAAGTCCTTAGAATAGTAGATAAAGAAGAAGAGCTAGTAGATAAGACTAATAAGGAACCTAAGATAAAGAAACTATATCTTAGAGATATCTACTATTGCGATCTTCTAGACTTATAGAAAGTAGAGCTAGCTAAAACTAGTAAATACGACTTTGATCAAGAGGTAAAGCTTTTAAGGGAGGCTATATGTAATAGACTAGGCGTCTATACTTATTATTTGAAACTTCTTTCCTAATATCTAATACTAATAGTTAATACTACTTCTACTAAAGTTATTATACTCTATTAACTTAAAGAAATTTTAGATATTACTATAAAGTACTCCTCTATTAAGGAACTTATTAGAAACTACTTAATAATATAGAAGTTCTTCGATTATAATAATACTTTTATCAAGTACTACTATAAGACCTAGATTAATAACTTTATTATACTTTCTTATAAAGGCAAAGGACTAGTAAATGTATCTCTAGCCTCCGTCCCTAAAACTACTATATAGGAGAGTAGTATTATATCTTCTACTATTACTAAGGATGAATGTCTCAAGTAGTACTAGAGAAACTACTAGTTTTTTGATAACTCTTATAAAGAACTTACTACTAGTCTAAAGCTACAACTTGAGTATATTAAGTACTACTCTAGGAAGATTATAGGCTTTAATATTAACTATAATCTAATATTTTAATCGGTCGTTTAATAGCTTGTTTTATATAATCCTTATAATTATACTATCTATATAGGTCTTTAAGAAGACTATAAGAGAGACCTTTATACTATCCCTTCTTATACAAGGATCTTTAAAGCTAGAGAAATTATTAATACTATATAGATTAAGGGTAATCTATATAGTTTTCGAAATACTCCTAACTTAGTTATTAATATTAATATTTTACAAGGAGGAGAAGGAGTTTTAGTCTTTATATTTAAGGAAATCTGTAATAATATTATATAGGATACTAATATTAATTTTTGTAATAGATACTTCTTTAAGTACCTTTATTTTTAATAGCTTACTAGGATAAGAGGTAAGAAATAAAAGCTTGATAAAGAAGGGTATTAGATAGAAGATAAGGATATAGAACTTGAGACTAGGTTGACTTTCTATACTTAAGTTAGAACTTTATATTAGTTTATATCTAATGATAGTATTAGTACTAAGGAGGATTTAATTATTTATTCTTCTAGTCTAATAGCCTCTTTATTTACTAGATTATATAAGAATGGCAAGAAAGTAGGCTTTACATTTAGCAAAAATAATAAGAATAGCTATATTATCTTTAAGGAGACTCTCTTTAGGGCTGACCTTAATCTTCCTACTTATTAATTTCTAACCTTAATGCTTTAATAGATTAGTAACCTTTCTAAGGTACTTGCTAGTAGAATTTCTTAAGAAGATATTTGGGAGCTATAGATAAAGGTATTGAATTATAACTTTAAGGAGATATCTACATTTTAATAGAAATAGGCTAAGAAAGCTATAGCTAAGGCACTTAAAGTTTTAAAGACCTTTAAAGCTAAGGAGCATATTATATTTAAAACCCTTTTATTCTATGTTTAGTAGGAATAGGGAGATAATGTCTAAAAGCTAATTAATATTAACATATAGTAGTTAAGTAAAACCTCTTACAACTATAAGTACTAGATTAAGAGCCTTATTTTAAAAGAAAAGCCTATAGCAAAAACTAAAGCTATAAATACTATTATCTAAAAACTATATACTTATTTAGCAATTATAGTTGAACCTTTAGGGGATAAGGTAGTAAAGGATCCTAGAGTTAGACCTACTTTTGCTCTTAAGGAATAGATCTAACCTATAGATAAAGGTAGACCTACTTTTGCTTTTAAGGAGATAAACCTTATAAAGGTAGAAGAAGAAGAAATCTTATATATTCCTATATTAACTAATAGTAATAATTCTCTATAAACGATTTCTTAGGATATTAGAAAGATAGTAGAAGATCTTATAAAAGAACCTAAGGATACTACTAAGTAATTCGCTAGGGAGAAGATAGAAGCTAAGGTAAAGGCTATTATAGAAGAGACTATTATAACTAATACTACTAAGGCAAATAAGCTTCTAACTTTAAAGAAGAAGAAAGGAGGTAATAAGGTTCTAGCTACTCTTATAATAGCTATATGAAAGAGTAAGTAGGTTAAGAAACTAGTATAGAAGTAGCTAGTTATTATTTATTTAGTTAGTTTAGTTACTTAGTTTTAGGATAGATAAAAGCATAAGGCTTTAAAATTTATATATATAGATTGCTTTTAGATAATAGCTTGGAGGGCTAAGTAGGTTACTAAATTAGGGGGGGGATATATATAGTAGAGAGATTTTGTACTCTATCTTTTACCTCCTATCTTTTACTAAAGTAGGCCGGCTAGCCTGGCTAGATAAAGCCTAGTTAGATAACCTGACTATAGTATAGCTATAAGTTCTTCTATAATTGCTAGATTAACTAGCTATTAAATATATACTCTTTTGAATCGACCTTCTTCTTTATTATGTAATTCCTATCCTTCTATTAGTCTTATGTTTTATAGTATTATTACTTTCGCAAGTTATGTACTATAGGGACGTATATATCTCTTATCGACCCCTCGATAGTAGTATTAAGCATTAGAAGCTAGTAAATATAAGTAGAATATATTAAAGTAATCTAGTAAGAACTAGTAGATGATAAATCTAGTTAGGCGAGAAAAATGTTTTAGCAAAAAGATTAGATAAATGCTATAGACTCGTATTAGGTCTTATAGATGCTATATTTATTATTAAAGGTGCATTTTATTCTAGTAGATATAGGTAGAATATTTTAGGTGAAGTTAGTAAAGACTAGAAGATAGTAGGTCTAGTTAAAAGTAAAAAAGTTTTTAGTAAATAGGGGTTAGAAAGGTAATAAAGCTTATATTTAGCTTTATAGAAGCTTATAGATCCTAAAAATTAGTATAAAAATAGGATTCTACTAGTAGTAGAAGTAAGTAGAATGTTTAGATAAAGTTGATAAAGCTATAGGATTGTAGATATAGCTAGATTTAAAGATTTAGTAGTAAGGAGAAGTCGTAGGAACTAAGCTTACTAGGTCTTACTCTCTTACTAGACGTAATATAGTAGATTTGACTATAATTAGCTTTAGAGGTAGCTGCCTTAGTAGTAAAAAGGGTTATTACTTCTTAAATACTACTAGCCTAAATTTTAGACGGATTTAGTAGTAAAGAGAGTATATCTCTAGTTATAGTAGTTTCCTTTAATATATAGCCTTTATATATAGTTTATAGGGCCGTCCTATACTATTTTCAAGGGTAGTAAGCCTAGGCGCTATATATTACTAGTAAAATATCAATCTTCAAGTAGAAATAGGATAAAAAGGACTATAAAATCAAGTATTTTTTATTATAGAAGCTTTACTAGCTCTCCTACTAGTATAGGATAGTAGATTTGATAGTAAATACTATTTAGGTAGCTGCCTTAGTAGTAAGAAGAGTTACTACTCCTTAAATAACTATCTACTTAAAAGGATTTCGATTTCTAATAAGAAAGAGAAAGATTTCTTACTAGACTCTCTATATTACTAGAGCTTTATAAGAAGATATCTTAGCATTTCATCTTATATATATATATGTAAAGTAAATTCGATTTCTAGTAGTAAGAAGGCTATAAATCAAGTAATAAACTAGCTAAGAGTATTACATATTACTTTATAAAGCTTATTTAGGTTATAGAAGTGATTTTAAGTAGTTTCTACTAGTAGTAGAAGTTAGCAGAATGTCATATAAGGTCATATAAAGCTAGAATTAGCATATAGAAGCCTAATTAGTTAGTAAATATCAATTTAGGAGATATAGTAGATACGACTAGATTTATAGACTTCTAGAAATAGTAGATAGATTTATAGACTTTTAGAAATAGTAGTAGATATAGATACAAGTGCAAGTATAAGTAAGAAGGTTTATAGCTCCCTTAAATATTACTATTTAGACTAATGCTCCTAATAAGGAATATCCTTAAAAGTGTTTAGATACCTTATAAAGTACTATATTATACTAACCTAGAAGCTTATAACCTATTAGAATTACTATAGGGTATTTAAGTATATATACTAATTGCATTAAGGAGTCTAAGTATAGAGAACACATAGATGAGACTATAGATAGAAGCTTCGCTTAGTGCGAACCTAAGTCACGTGACATATCACGTGACTAGCTCTTACGCATTCCATCGTAGCTATTTCCTAACTTAATACTAAGCATAAAACCCTTCTTATAATTATAGGTTATTTCGCCTATAATATAATGCTTCTTGACTACACTTTAGTACTAGAGGAAAAATATAATATATTAACATATAATCTAAAAAATAGAATTACTTAATAAAAAATAATTATAATAAGCTTACTAGGCTAAAGAAGTGTTTATATAAAGGTCTATATTTAGATTTATGCTAGTTATTATTAATGTTTTTAAGGTAAATACTTAAAAGTCGGTCTTTATATCAGGTGATAAAAATTGCTATCTAGTTCTTATTAACCTCCTTCCTAATCATCTCTTCTACTAGATTCTTAATAATCTATAATATAGGAGGCATCCCCTAGTTCGTAAGATAATTGATATGGCCTATTAGGACCTCTTCTTAAGTAGTTATAAGGCATTATATGCTTTTAGATAAAAAATAGGCGTAGGAATGAGTTTTGCCTTAGGCATAATAGGATAAGGTAGAACGCCTAACATTTAGAGATCTAGTAGTATAAGAAAAATCCCTAAATTCTCCTGATTCTAACCTATTAATCGCTTTTTAAATGTAGTCTTTATAGTCTATTTTATATTAATATTTAGGTGGGAAAGTAGGCTGGATTTCACGATTTTTTAGGTGTGCATGTAAGCGGGGTGTGCACGTGATGTGGAAAACGAGTATGCAAGAGGCACGATTGCGGAGCCGCTTAGCTCCTTTCAACCATTCAAGCGCCTGCTCCCAACCTCTATTCGACACAGCCTCGAATGGTTGAAAGTTCGTGACTCCCTGCAGAGTGGGGGTTTTAATGTGGCATCCTTCGACCTGTTACTTCTGTTGCTCTTTCATATTAATTTCTTATTTCTAGGTGATCGGTCAATTCTTAGATTGTGCTGCCTGAAGGATGTTGCAATTTGTTGGGTTGTTATCATCAAGGCTATGCCGAAAGCTGATGGCCGCGTGAATGGCCGATAATTCGAGTGTTGTTTCCTTCCTTCGTTTCATGAGCGACCTGCTGCTTTCCGTTTTTGAATTGGATGATGAGCTTTCCCGTTTCATCGAGAGCATCTGTTCAATCCTCTTGGTATCCTGCCTGGATCGATGTTGGAAGTTGGAGATGTTAATCAATGCACCAGCTGAATTATTGAACCATCTTCTCTCAAAAGCATACATCCTATCCCCATCATTCGAATCGTTTGCCTCCCTTTGACTAAACGAGCATCTTGTTCCCATCCAGTTTCTATCATATCCTCACCTTCTGGTCAATATGAACAAGATCATAGTGGCTTTTGGCCTCTTGGCTCTGTCAAACGCTTTCATCGCTGCACAGAGCATCTCTGCTCCTCAGACCAAGACCAATTTGTCAATTGTAACTTCGACCACATCCTCTGAAAAGGTCACGTCAGCCCCGTTCGGGTTCACCAATTCCACATCCAGCGCGTTCTCCAATTCCTCATATCTAGTGAGCTCTGGCATACAGTCCATTATGTCTACTAGTGTCGCCAATAATGCCCCTACGAGGCCAAGGCCAACAATAGCCAGCTCCCGGTCAATTGCAACCAAGTCAGGAACTTCCAGCTCAAGTCAGATAGGCTCTGACATCTCCAACTTTACGAATGGACCGGGCGTCTCTAGCCAAACAACTTCTCTCAGCTTTGATGTCGCAACTGTAGCGAACACGCCCAATACTAGCCATGCACGCACAATCAGTTCAGGTGGCTTAAGCTCTACCATATCGGGAGTTTTGAAGTCAGAATCCACAGTGACTAGATCCTCGGCCTTTTCAACCTCCATATTTATACCCGGAACTGGCATCTTACCCTTTCCAACCACGACGTTCTCATCTTCATTTTCGGTAACTTCAACCCCCGCCTTCACTTTCATTGGGTCATGGGGGGATTCATCAAGTCCATCACCAGTGTCCTTTACATGGTTCGATATTCCGACGGGGACAATTTCTGACGCAGCGGCTCAAACATCAGAAGCCGTCCTTCTTGGGGGTATTTTCTTTGCTTTACATGCCAATAGGAAATGGGTCACAGATCCAAAGCTCAAGTCTCAATACCTTGACAGTATCAAAAAGACTCAACAAGAGACCATTGCATTACTTGACAGCTTGCCCGTGAACCCTCCGAGTGTTCCAGATTGTTCAATGACGAAAAAGAAAAGGGATGCTCTTTCAGAAGTACAACTCAGAGCCTTGCTTCACGATAGGAGCATAATCCCGGACATAGGGAAATTTATTAAGGGTGCTATTGACGATGTTGGCAAACTAATTGGCTGCGCAGGTGATGTGGTCAAGAATTTAGCCAGTTCAGGTGAGGGAAGCACGCCAGACCTTGGTGAAATCGAAAACTTGACAGACACTTTGGCGGAAATTGGTAAAGACCTGGAGGAAAAGAAAGGAGATGACCCTTCTTCCACAAGCGGCGAGTCTTCTAGCACACTTCAGAGCTCATCTTCCTCGCCATCATCCTCATCCTCGTCCTCGTCCTCTTGTACAGGCAGTACAGCGGTTCCAATCTGTACTCAAACGATTTCTCTTTCTACATCGTTCATGCTCGGGGGCACAAGCAGTTCAGTTGCCACAATCACACAGACCAATTGTATAACAAGCACTGTTGCTGGATGCTCGGGGGCAGGAACAACAGCCACTGTTACAACAGCTTCAACAAGCTCTAGCTCATTGTATTCAATTGACCAGGAGCTTGAACCCTATAGCACTGACAGCGGGGCAGCTCAAACATCATTGGCCTCCCAAATCATGGCCGAGCACCATCTAGGCAACCTAGGTTGTGTCGGAGTCTGGGATCTACCTACCCCCTGTGATTTGAGGGGGTTGAACTCAACGAATCCATCATCTGCTGTGGATATACCCTCACCGGTCCTCAGCATCCCGGTAAATAGCTCTGCTTCAGCCACTAGACCTATTTCGATACCCTTCCAATCATCGGTGCCAGGCACAGTCTCAACGCTTGTCAGCCCTTCCTCGTTTGTAGGTCCAAATTCGACGATTTCTGGATCATCGACGATTGCCATAAGCTCAACGCTTGTTACCTCTATCTCAATTGCTGGTAAAAATTCGATGCGCCTTAGTTCTGCCTCCGTAACTAGGTCGAACTCGACAAGTCTCCTCGTATCCATATCGAACGTACCTTCAACGCTCGTAACCAGAACATCCGATATGAGTTTACCAACAGATATTCCCCAGACTTCCTCCGCAAACTCCTTCACGAATAGAAGAAGCTCCGCCAGCTCTAGCCTCACGAATTCCATCAAGTCCAAATCCACAAGCTCGGAAACCCTACCCCGGACCTCAATAACCACCACCGCCCGGATAACGCCAAGTCCAGCAGCCCCCACGCCATCAACCACCCCTCCCAATTGCAGAGGCGTTAACAACCCCAACTGGATATCTCGCTACAATATGGCGGAGGGCATCAGAGATTTCTGCACATATGCTGGAGCCAAAAACCAACACGACCCCAACAGCGGAAGCCTCGGGGTGAACTATTGGCCAAAGATCGACGATGCGACGAATTTCTGGATCGACTGGCCTTCGGGTGTCTCATTGCAGCAGACGGAATGCGTTCGCAACATGAACATGATCATGGATGGTCAGCATCCGTTTTGTTTCACAATATTCTTGAAAGTATGACATGACTGACTTCAATCCAGGCTGCGACGGTGGTCCTGCAAATCCTTTGAACTGGAAACACGGCGGCACCATCACATACGGGCAATTTACCTACCACATCGAACCCATCTTCGACCGGGGCTACCGACCGGGCCACTGCAGCACACAATTCAAAGCTTACAAACCAGACTCCACTAAGAGTGGATGGGTCCTTGCCGACTTAACAGCCAAAGACAACGCACAGGTCCCGAAAATCCTGCCCGCTAACAAATTTTTCATCGACAATACAGGGTCAGAGAACTTGGTGAACTTCGATGCCCAAGGCAAGCCGGGTCCCAATCCGTTCTACGCCAATCTGTCGACAACAGTATCGGGGAGTGGCGACAAATCAGAGGTACAGTTTAGTCTTGGAGCTCAGGCTTGGAGTCTGGAGAATGAGGCGTTTTGTCGAGAGCATAACAAAATAGAAAGGCTCGTAAGTAGACTGATACCTTACGCTGTGGTAGAAAAGTCCTTGTCAACAGCTAAACTAATTGATACATGTATAGACTCGCAATATGACGTGCACTTTCAATTGTTGAAAGTTCGTATATATACTACTTAGTAATTACTAACTGATAGGTGTAAGAATCCGTGAAAGGAGTGCGGCAATAGGGTAACCACAACAGAGAAATATGGGGCTGCCATACAATCAAATATATATTTGATTCTTCAAATACTGAATATGCAACAACAGAGAGATACTCCTCGATGCCAGACTTTGTGCGTCCAAGAAACCGATGATGTGAATCTATCGTGTGGGCAAGGTCCTCTGCGCTACCCCTTATTCTCTAGCGAGATCCACTCACAAGCGAAGCCAGACAAACTTCCCTCGGAATATTGACAACAAGAAAGTTGACAGTGAAGTCTCATTTGACAACAACTTCCCACGCATACGACTTGAATATACCCAAGCACCCAAACGCCTCTCTCAGACTTTCAATCCCTCTGCAACAAGCTCCTATAAGCAGCATCAGAACCTAGGTACTAACGCGCAACACTACCAAAGCATCGGAACTTGGTTTCACATTGCTCTAGGTTCATATATCTACAGATTGAAAGAGAAAACGAATCTATAACTATATACGAAAGAATAGCAGCAAAGGCGTCAGGGTAAAAGTAGTGGCATTGAAAACTTGGCGCTTTTCATAGTGAATATCCAGATCTGTGAATATCGAGCACCAAGGTACCTAGCCCCGAAAATGCGTATATATTCCCCATTGCTCCAACTTCATCTTCTCGCATCCAATGCGAAACGACTTTGAGAAACTTTCAGAGCTTGAGAAGCCATTGCGTTCTGTCATATTCACGCACGCTTCCAAGAGAGAATAATCATAACCCTGTCTGACAATCACTGCCCTCGATTCCCCAGGCTCTGAGGATGTAAATTCACTTTTTCAGCTCAACTTTCAGCAACTACTGAATAGAAAAGTTAACAGCAGAAAAGTCTTTAACAGCAAACATTCCAACCATCTCCTCAAGTTATCGATATCCTTCTATTCAACATAGTATCCATGACTCGCAAGCAAGAACGCGATCCATACAGTAAATAAATTGTAGCAACAAAGCACGATACTGCACGAAACAAAATAGAACCTGCGCCCAGATCTTTCGCTTTAATGACCTTCCAAGACTCTCCGCGAACCAGTTTATATACCCAAATGCACAGCAGATAAAACAAATGAATAAACTAACCCCTCCACCCACACCCACATCCCTGAGCCCACTAGTCCACGAATCAAAAACAGTATATCTACCCCATCCCTTCTTCCAACCATCAAGCGACCAGAAATATGCGATCAAGCCGTCACTGGATGCCATGTCCTAGCGGAAACCATGTCATCTACTTGATTTAGATATTACATGCAATAAGGTATGAACCTCCCAAAGTCTACTCCATTACAGAAAATGAGAATGAAAAACGACCGAATGAATGAATAACTGAGTGAATGAACGAATGATAAAAACAATAAACGAATGAACGATAGAAATAACAGCAAAGACGTGATAATGAATTTAACATTAAGTTCAAGACGGGCTGCCACGTGAAAAACAAGGCAAGATACAAGATTTGAAAGAATAAATGAATTAAGTGCTGCGCGAGCCAAATAACTCGCATTGGTCTTCGTTGCAGAACATGATTTCTTCATATGGCAGACGAAGAGAGAGTTGCAGTTCGGTTCTTGGGACTAGCTAGCAGGAATATATAGGCACTTGCCACTCTTCCCAAAGCAGGACATATCTTCCAACTGGGTAAGATCACGTGATACATATATGAATTCTATATTTATGGAAAAAATGATGAATCTGAAACTTGTTCTTCGATGTTCTGTGTCTTGGTATCCCATGCCATCCCATCCTAGTACCCAACGCCCCGAAAGCAACCTACCTCCAGCCCTAATTACAAACCAAACCAGAAAATATATAATCCTTGACACAACTCATCCTTCCTTCCCAATAGGCTTAATCCTCCTCCCTCGACTACTAGTCGTACCATCCCCCGTCGGTACACGACTCATACTCACACCTCCCATATGCATCTCACTCGTATCCCGACTCCGCTGCTTATCCATCATCTCCCCGCCACCCTCCATATAATCCTGATCCTGCCTCATAACATCGGCTTTGAGCCAGTATTTATACGTCCTCGGCTCCGTAACAGCCTGCAGAAGCTCATGGCCCCCACCGTCGACATCGAGGTTGCTGCCCAGGCCCTTCGCATCATTGTACGCGCGCGCTCGTCTTATCATATCAATTTCAGCCGCCGCGTCATCGGCACTCAGTGCCGCGGGTGCGCTGGATGCTTCGCCTTTGCCGAGCACCTTTTGTGTGGTTATGGCGAGGATGTTGGGCATTTTGGGGATTTGGCGGGTTATTGCTTGGAAGTTGCCGGGAAAGTTGAGGTCGTCTAGGGCATCGATGCCAAGGCCTGTGCTGTAATTTGCGAGTGCGCCTCCGCGTGTACTTCGAGTGGCGTGCGAGTACTGCCGCTCCATAGACGTGCCGCCAGGGAGAGAGTCGTCATCTTCGTTGTCTGGGTCCAGCGCGCCGCGCTCGGAGCTGTCTTCGGATTTGCCGTTGGGTGGGGAGTCTGTGACATCGGAGAAGGGGGGATGTCGTTGCATGTGCGTGTGTGCGGCGAGAGCGGCGACGTTGTAGGTCATTGCTAGCTCTTTATCGGTGAAGAGCTTGTCGATGCTGTAGAGGGGCGAGTCGACTTGTTGGGTTGTGAGGTTTTGCTTTTCGGCGAACCAGAGAGGGGTACTGCTGCCGTTATCCAATCGCGGCCGTGTCGGAGCCGGAGATTCGTCACTCTCTGCACCTTTACGCTTTCGCTTGCTGCCCTCGCTGAAAGTTGGGAGTTCATCTGCCTCTCGGCGATGTCTTGTGGCTCGCTTGCCGTGAATTCCACCTGGGCTGGCGGGGTTGGCGATTCCATATTGACTTGGATGTAAAAGCAGCGCATTGCTCTCGCCAATTTCCATCGTTTCCTTATCTCTTGAAAGTCGATTCTTCTTATTCGTGACACTGTTGATTAATCGATCGCGCAAGGTGGTGGAAAGGGCTTTGTGTTCGGAGGCGGCAAGCTTCAATCTGAAAGCATGCTCTGCTTTGAGCTCACTCAATTTGACATTGAAGTCCCTCTGCAGAATTATTAGATCAATCACAAAGTCATAGAGGCATGAACTTACGTCGTGTAAAGTTAGAGCAGCATCTCTCTCCTCCATAGCATCATTGACCTCCCTCGCAAAATCCATATAAACCTTACCAGCTCTAGGAGGAGGATTGGGCCCAATCGACTTCATCATAGTCCTCTTTATGTTATCTTGAACTAAGCCGTCGACTTGATATGGCATGCTCGGGAGGGGGCTATTGCCATGGGCGTCGGCGTCCATAATCAGGTTCATGTCGATTTGGAGGGCTTGAAGTTGCTCGCGGTAGTGTGCATCTCGATTCGAGGAGAACTGAGAGGTTATTTCGGCCAGGCGATCTGCGAGTAGAGTCCGCTTCTTGTCTCTTTTAGAGAGTTGTTGCTGAGGAGGGCTGTTGGAGTGGTGTCGATCGACTCTGTGGGATGCGCCCATGACTGGGGAGAGTTGAGGTGATTGACTCATGGCCATAATATTTGCAGCTTAGCTGCCGTAAACAAAGGGGAATTGTGAGTCTGCAGTTGTAGAGTTGTAGATTGTAGACGTTTGTGGGTTGTCGAAGCCGGGGTTTTCTTTTCGGGTTGAGCAATGTTTTGTAGAGAGCGGCAAGCTTAAGAGATGAGTATCTAGTATCTAGCAAATATGCTATATGTATAGGTCAATCACCCGGACCCGAATTAGGTACATTTGAGTGCAGGTATAAAGTAGCCGTTGTAAGTAGACTTTCAAGAATTGTCTGGAGGTTGTGGGAGCGAGATGGATGGGATGGTCCTGATCCCTCCTCCAGCCTTCACAGGTTCGCACACATGACGCCTGAACCCTGCATTTCTTGGCTCGGTCCGTCTTTTCTCCGACTTTGGAGCCTTATCACTCTCTGATTACTTTGATTGGCTCCCCTACTCTACCGAAGTATTTAGCGTTTTATTACCCCTGAGTTGAGGAGCCTCAAAATGCAGTGCGACAACCCTTGATACCTCGGACTTGCTAGTCAAGAACTGACTACTCGCATTTCCGCTCTAGTCAGCAACGATTTTAGCCTCAGTCTCAGAAGTGTGGTTATTTACTATTCATATATAACTCAGGACCTTCTGCTCTTGCTAGTTGTAGACTATAGACTACTATCTGGAAATATCACCATTGCATAGCAGGTCATTGTACATCTTTTGTATTCATCAAATGCAGACTCAATCTTCCAAGGCTATGTTTATGTAGGTATGCTCGCCCAGACATCTTTTGCCAAATTGTCATTAACGCCCTCGGATCCTCCGAACCTTGAAGATTCTCCCAAAACACCATGCTCCAAAGCAAACACCCGCAACCCTATATTGCCTTCCGTTGCCATTGCAATGATTTCGCTCAAGTAAACACCTCTTCAGCTTCCACTAGACCCGCTCGCAACATTGTTCTTACCGAAATCGCCGAAGTCGGGAGGGACCTGCCATCCGTGTGTTGCACAAGCACGGCGATAAGCATCGATTGCCTCATAGATCCCGTAGTCGCGCTGGTGCTGCTTGCCCTGGCTTTCTAGACGTGCGGGTTTTGGTTCGAGGTTTGAGATTGCCATGCGCACCTGGAGAAGGACACTTTCAATGGATGAAACGGCGCTCCAGCCAGAGTTGGTAAGCAGCTCCATACACATTGCACCGCCGCCAGTAACGTGACCGCCCCCTCCTTTCATAAAAGGTAAGAATCGAGGCCGAATAACTCTTACGAACGGCGGAGAGTGGGGATAATCCTTTCCGAACCGGACTTCAAGAACAACGCTGGTGATTCCGGCATTCTTCATGTCCTCCGCAATGGGTAAACTTGGCTCAAAAGAGTGCAGCTCCACGATCCACTGATAGACGTTGTTGATCAGATTGGCATCGATGTACCAGCCCAGCTCGTGAAGCGGAATCTTCTTCTGAACTTCCAAAACCTCCTTCAGGTTCCTGTTCAAAGCCTTGGTAGCCATCATTGTCGCGTACGCCGGTGGCTCTAACATCGGAAGACTTGACTGATCAAGGGAACCTGGGACAAAATCGGTCTTGGGAGAAAGCTTCAATGTTGAACCCCTGAAAGATTGTCAGCAGTCCAAACCTATGATACCAACCCGCCGAATAAGGCAAACTTACAATATAACCAGTTCCTCTTCCTTACCCTTGCCTTTGTCAATGTTATCCTCTTCGTCAGATAAAAGAAAGATCAGATCTTCCATCTCATCGGAATCACTCGCAGCAGCAGCAGATAAACTCTCCACCGTAGTTGAATGCTTGCGTCTCTTCTTTTGTCGAGTATCATCCGTATGGTCAACGCGGAAACTCCGAGACGTCAAGATAGCACACTGTGGGACACCAATCGCCTTGTTGATGGTGGATCTCGCCGTAAATTTGGGATCTTGTGCGACTTCCAGAGAAGGACTATCTCCACTGTCATATACATTAGCTGTGTATTATAGCAAGAGGATAATATGACACATACGTAACACTAGGAGTAGCTGGTTTTTGAGCTGCACCGTACAATGAATCCATAGTAGCAGCCTCTTGGACTTGAACCAGAAGATATCTGCATTGAATCCAGTCGATGTGCTGCACTACTATATAGGGTGTGGAACTTTGAAACTCCGAAGGACTGCTCAATGTATTAGTATGATGAAGAACCAAATTGGTCTAGGTAGCCAAAGAGGCTGGAAATTGTGTTGGGAACCAGCATCCCACATACTGTGGAATACGGTTTTTTGACTCCTGACACAGCTCTCATCTCCCTAGCTCACACCGCAAAACATGGCCTTTTATGTTGGAATTTGACTGACCAGTTCACTATCTCATTCAAACTCATTGCTGAATTTATATTCAGGACAGAGCCCTGCCACATTGTCTATATGTACATTAATATCCAGCGAGTTTAGTTACAAGCGTTGTGCAGGAACAAGGGGATTGTGACTTACATTACCCTGCATTGCGTAGCCAACGGAAGTTTGCTGATCCAATGCATGATAAACCCCGTGACCAAACGCTCTGCCATGGAGGGTTTCCTTGAAATCTAGTCCACTTCGAATGATGCTATGCCAGTTTTGAAGCGGGCTGCCATGCCAGGCAAACAAAGTCGGATGTTTGGGATCAAGGTTTGCTTGTTGTGCTTTCAGTGCATTCAGAAATTTCTGCTCCTTGTCGGGAGCACCTTGAGCGAGTCGGAATTGAACCCAGCGTTCAGATATACCAGAGATTTTCTGATCAAGCTTGACTTTGGCCTTAGCAACGTCCTGCTCATCTTGGCCTGGGCACCTATCAACTTGCACAATGCATGAACGATTTGAAGCAATAATCCACCGGAGTAATCCTAAAGCTGCTGGCGATACACGATCGTTCCAGGCAAGGAGACTAGGTTCAGAGCGGCGACACTGCTGAGTGAGATATGTTTTCATCTCTATAACAGATGGCAAAGTCTCGAGAAGAGTGACAATCGTCTCCGACTTGGAGATGTCATCCATGTCGTCAAAATTTTGATTGTATACCTGAAATGTTGCTGGAATCAAAAACGGTGGCGGTGGGGTTGTGGCAGGGGTCGCAACAACGGGTGCAACTGTGGGTGTGTTCAGAGGCACGGAAGCAGCCGCTTTCTGAACGACTGGAGTTTCAGCCAGATGAATTGTCGGAAAACAGGATGTGTCCTGAACACGATAGTGATCGGCAGGTCGACCTGTAAATTTGTTAACCTCCATGACAAACTATAATATGAACGAAACTTAACATACCACTAGTTGTCACAACGACCCAATCGCCTTTGCGGACAGGACTCTTTTCTTGACTGTCATGAAATACAACTTCATGCCGATTGAGGTCTACCTTGACGCCGAAGACCTCGGGGGGTTCCTCACTAGTACCGGGTGTCTGTATGCCTGCCAGTTGCGCAATACGTTGGTGAAGACTTGCCTGGTAATTGGTACGACGTTCTACAACTGCGGGTACTGCAAGACTCATACCGGTAGGGTATTCCCGGAGTCTTTGGTTCTATCGATCCCGATGTCAGCTTGAGTCACGCATCATGAAGAGCTAATTTACCATTGCGCTTGAATAGCAGAAGCTGACCAGGAGATCCACAACATATGGCTGAGTCATGATCTCATGCTCAACACTCGGTCCAAATCCCAGACTCATGTATTGGTAGAGGCAGAGCGGCTTGCTGCACACATATGGCTTCAGTGCGTCAAACTGCTCTTCAATCTTGTCATGGCAAACAAGACAATACTCCGTACAGCGAACCAAATACCGCAAAGAAAATTGTGCAGCAACGAGAGGTAAAGAGATCTGCGTTGCTTGGTCATCATCCAGGTGGTCCTTAGTTAACATGTCCGGCAGCGTACTTTCGTGTACGTCTTTAACGTAATATTCCTCTGGCAACTCAGCATTCGGGACTTCTATTCGTGATTGATTGTCGTTGTACCAGGCCTTTGCACCAAGCCAATTCACCCCAATACTACCCCGGATCTTGAGTAGAGAGATGAATGTCTGGTTGATAAACTCATTCATAGAACTGCTGATAAAAAGATTTGAAAAGCCCGCGGCTTTCTTTTCCTGTTCTTCCGAAGCTGTGTTCGCAGTTTCAGACGGATCTTTGGCGTTTTTGGCAAGTTCTGTAAATGCTACAACAGCTTCGAGATGCGTGGGTTTATATTTGCTGCTGAACCCGATTCGGAAATCGATGTCTGCCGACTTGGCGGACTCCCTCATAATGGTCTCAAAGTCCTTGTAGCCGTTGGAATATCGAATTAACAGTACGATGTACTGCTGGGGCTCTAGATCCCAGGCTTGGATGGCTTCGTCGGAAAGCCCAAGCTTAGCAACCTGAACGGAAATACTAAGCATACTAGACACAGAGTCGGCTTTCAACCCGTTCAAAATTCCTATCCTGAATCCAGCCTGCTTGACAGCTCGCAGATCTGCTCTGATGCGTCGATTTATCTTGGCAGCATCTTGTGGACTTAGCTTGATGGTAGTAGATGTTGCACGTCCTCCACCTGACGGGTCCATGCCCCAGTCATCATACGAACTGTAATGATCAGATTCATCGTCCGTCATCTCCACATCTGAGACTGCGTCGGAAGCACCGTCTAAGTCAAGCGGATCCTCTCGAGACCCCGTGGCCATGAGCTTGAGTAGCCTCTTCGAAATGGCAGCGACTAGAACTGGGACTGACATGCCCGCTGACGTCTCTTGTACAGTATCCAGAGAATCGTTGACACCTTCTGGCACATTCTCGGATATCGTAGAAATCATGTATGTGTTTCCATCGGGGTATTCGCTGACATCTGTGAAAGATCAACCACATGTACCAATTAAATCTTGCAAATTATATGATATGAAAGAACACTGTGCAGGAAGGGTGGATGTTGCCAAAGAGGAGTAGGTCATTGTAAGAGCAGTAACAGATTTTAAGATCTTGAGAGATATAGAGACGTACCCAACGCAAGCAGGCCAATCTCGATTGGTATGCCAGAAGAGGGAACAAAGCAGATGTTGAGATCTCCATCTTCGCTACCCTTAGCAATGCTGTTAATGCCAGGTATCTCTTGCGCGGTAACTTTCGCTACATCAGCAATATATGCTTTTCGAGGCATGACTGCGGGGTGTATCCAGATGTGGAGTAATGGCTGTACGACGAAGGCTGAAGAGTAATAGTCGCAGGATCGATTGTTGCGTTGTCGAAATAGTTGAAGATGGCCTTTGGCGACCGCGGTTTATGTTTGAAGAGAAGAGGGGCGCTTGTTGATGGCGGGGGCTCTTCTTTTATATGCAAATGCGTCACAAAAGAAAAGTGAATGGCGAGGCAGGCTCCGAACCATTCCACCAACTCTCGAAACAAGGCGGTCTATCGATACCGTTCTCGTAGCAAATAGAAGCTATCGAGAGCTCTTCTGGTGAGGAATGTCGAGGAGATGGCTAGAAGGAGATGGCGAAGTCGGATATCAAAAATTGACGATGTGGAAGTAGAAGTAGAAGTGGAAGTGGAAGTAGAATTCAAGGTCGGTCCCGCATCGAAGGCAGCAGCTGCGCAGCCTCGTGCTAAGGAGGCAGAAGCTAGCCAATCAGGAGCATGCACTGCCTACCTACCGTAGCCTTGGGTAGAAAATGGATGTGACCTTATAGAAGTGCATCCACCTATCCAGACTTCACGTGTTGGCAGTCTTGAATAGCTTCACTTGCAGCTCATCGAGCATGGAGCTCTCTGCTTTGTGTGAGGTAGGCTACCTTAGGTAGGTGGGTGGGCAGATGTGAGGCACGTCGAGGTCGTCGAAATAAGCAAGAACGCCCGCCCCCCTCCACTGTACTGTACCCCACCACATATACGGCACGGTATGGCCACCTAACTAATGTCCACTTTCTCTAGTCTCCATCTCCAGGCGCAGTGTCAGAACCTCCGCAAGTAGTCATGCCTCCACGACGACAAGCAAGTAATGCCTCATCAAGGACCGCGCAACCGCAGAAACCCACTTCCAGCAGTACCTTCCAGCCCAAATCCACACTGATTGCAGACCCGGCCCTGCAACCATTCTTGAACCCCTCATTCGACCCCGCCGATTATCTCAATGCTACTCTCCCCTCCCTCCAGACCCCGATTGCCTCTCAATCTCCAAAGGGCAGTGTCCCCCTCGCGGAACTGTCCATACAAACCCAGACGCTTCTCTCTCAGCTCAGCGCACATACCACGCGACTCACATCCACCCTAACACAACTCACCGACGAGATCCTTCGAAGTGGAAGCCGGTTAGCATACGAGGTTGAGGTGCTACGCGGAGAAACCCTTGGGCTATCAGAAGCATTGACAGAAGGATTGCAAGACGATGTGGCCAGGTTTGTGCCGGGTGGGCTGGAAGGAGACCTTGCAAGCAGACCTTTGAAGGGCGGAGAAATCAACGGAAATTCGAGACGAGCTTCGATCATGCAGCCTCCGAAAACGCCTATACGAGAAGAGATGCCCGGCGTTGCGGATCCACCTTATATCACGAAACTGCGGACACTCACCCTCGTACGCTCCCGATTAGATACTGTGATTAAGACCTTTGGCGATGCGATGGCATGGACATTTCCTCCCTCCGAGGTATCAGTGACCTCATCATTCTTGTCCGTTTCTGCTCCAGAGCCCGGTTCAGCTCAGCATAGCACAGAGGAGAAGGGCCAGCAAATATCAAGAAAGCTACGGGATGATATTGCAGATCTACTCATTGGCGGAGACCCTGTTGACGGCATCGAAGCTGCCGCAAAAAGGGTCGAGGAGCTCAAAGAGCTGGCTGTAGTATGGAAAGGCACAGCGGAAGAAAAGGCAAGAGTCAGGTTTGTAGAGAGTCTGGCCAAGCTAGTAGAAGACAGACATAGGGAGCTGCTTCGGGACTCGGAACAAGATACACGTCTGCGGCAAAGGGTGGAAAATCTGCAAGAAGATGTTGATGTCAGTGCGGGCGAGACGAAATCTCAGGGCGGGTATGGCTTTATCAACCAGTTGCAAAAGCTAAGAGGGGCTTCTTGACAGGACTGTGGGAAATACTAAATCTATATGAGGAAAATGATACCAATTTGATGAACCTCGAGCGAAAATCATTTGGTTACATCTGCAAACTCCCGCATTTTGGTGTATGGATCGGCTCACAACTTCAAACAAAAAGCTTCAAGGCAAAATTCACATTGCATAATAATGGCTAAATAATTTGGATCAAACCCCGAAAAGCGATAAGCCATGTCTTTCCGGCAAATATTGAAAAGCACTTGGTTGGTGAGTCGTGTGCTTGCCCCTCATACGTTCACATTCCTACGCCGACAACACCCCTTACCAAAGAAAGTATCGACATTATTTCATGTTTATCATTTCTAGCATCCTATAGACACCTACGAACAACTGATTTTGAATATACTCATTTTTACTTACTATATTCTAGCGTTGACTTCATGTTCCAGTCCGGGTTATTTCCACCATCACTAGGTCTCAGATAGGTTTTGTGGTTCTCCTATCACTTTGTTCAAATCTCTAATATCCCTCTTGAGGCGGTACCCTATCCCCAAGATACGGGGATGAAGGCTAGACCAAAAAGTTCTTCCGTCAAGAGAGTTGCTGTACACTTGGTAAACCAGCTCCGCAGGCCAACAAGCATACGACGGAGGGCGATATGGAGTATCCTTGCTCTCACAGGGGGCGTCTTTTTTCTCCTAATCGGAAGACGGCATGCAGTAAGATCTATAATTTTTCTTTAATTGTGGAAGGCTATGGACTGACAGCCCTTTCAAGGATGATTTACAACGAACGGCGTCAACTCTGGGCAGCTACATTCCATTCAGCATCAATGTTGCCATATCCCACTACGGCGAGGTCGAACCGGTCGAACAGAATAGATGGGACGATATAGTAGATCCCAACAACGGAACCCGTGTCAAGAAGCCCGACAAAGTTCCTGGCATTAAAGACGCAAAGCCGCAGGAGAAGCCAGGTGTACAAGGAACTCAAAACTCGACACTACCCAAAGAGAACAGCCGAAACGCAGAGGGGAATAGTACCAGTAGCTTGGGAAGTAGTTATCGCAGCGAGGAAAATGAAAGCAGCTCGAAGGGAAGCAGTGTCGACAACGACAACAGTGAGAATAAGCACGCACAATCATTCGCGAATCCCGAATCTATTCCACCGTCCTCCACTCCCAACAGCCAAGAAAAAGCACATGGTCTACCCCCTAAGCATCCAAGGTCGGAGGAACCGCTTGGTAGTGGTGCCAATAGCACTCATCATGGTGATGCGGGAAATGTTGATATTGGGAATGATGAGCATGAGGATTCTGGATTTTGAGTTTTGTGGTGCATGGGTGGTATTTGAGCACGCTTGATAGAAGAGGGTAGTTAGTGGACGGGGTAGTGAATATCTAGATATTCAAGTAGGGTTGGATTGGTGGGAGTGAAGTGAAGTGATGTGATGTGAGGGAGGTGAGGTGAGGTGATTTGTGTGGGTCAAATGCATCGTAGGCTGGCTTGCACAAGTTGTAGCAACAAGGCTGGCTCGTTCTCCTTTCTTGTGATCTAATGTTTTTCTATATTTTTCTTTTTCTCTTCTTTTTCTGTGTTATAACTGCCTAGCGTCCCAGAAACATACCATCCATAGTTATCAAGATTCGGACTGCGCACCTTGGACTTACAAAGGTGTACGTCTCCTATCATTGTCAGTAATAACACCGTTACACCATCCATCTACTGTAATGATAAGCACCAAGTCGAAACAATCTTGAAGTTCCCAATCTGCGCAATTTCACCACACCTGTCTGAAAACAACACCGCAGGCTCGATTTCGTTGCCTTGGCGCTCAGTCATCTAATCTGCATTCCCGATTTTATTGTTCGAAGCTGTGCCCGCGAGTGTATGTCAAGTGTCGACGGCGCTGCTCCGTTGTCTCTTCGAGATCCGGACGAAGAACATGATCAAGAGAAAGGTGAGGATGCAATCAAGGCCATTTACTCGCAAGTCTAGCCCTTTTTAGTGACTATTTTGACGGTCCATAGTGTGTGATCTAAGCATTACCCGGAAAGGGGAATTTATTGAACGCAATGAAGAAGAACACTGGATTATTCGCTATTTGCAATATCTAATAAATAATTCTGTGGTATTGAGCCCACAACTCCCCCGATATCCAAAGCAACGCAAATCTCAGGCGGAAATGGTAGTGGGTATCTACCGGGTATCCCATTTCTAATAACCAGCCTCTCCTTTCCATTCCATCCCATCCCATCCCATCAATGAGGCTCGCCCTTCACGTCAGATCACATCCCACTCAACTCCACCTTCACCCCTTCCCCACCACCCAGCCCCGCTTTTACATTCACATTCACAGGACAAGACTTATACCCCGGATGCGCCACCTCATGCATATCCCTCTCAACCCTAGCCCACGCCGCAAACTGTCCCTTCACGTCCTCCGGCTCAAGCGCCCAGCTCTCGGCGCAAATCTGCGACACGCTTTGATGGTTGATCATGAACGCAACCCCATACTCCTTGGCCCTGGGCAGGAACGCCTTCCTGTACAGCATGAAGGCATTGGGTCGCTTGACCTTGCCGGATACTTTGGCTCGCTCGACTTCGCCGTGTCGCACGGAGTCGGGTCGATTGACGTAGGTTTCTATGTCGATGAGTGGGAGGTGTGCCCATTTTGTTGTGAGTTCGCTGAGGGGTTGCTCGAGCTTGGTGACGCGTCCTGGGGGTGTTGGGAGGATGGGTGATTGTTTCGGGCGTTTTGGGTAGGTGGGAGGGGCTTCGTTTTCCTCGCCGTGTTCGCGGCGTCGTTTGGCTGTCTGCGGTGATAGGGCGACCTTTTGAGTTGTAGGTGTTTCTTGTGCTGAGGTGTTTATTAGTGTTGCTATTTCTGTCATAGATAGTCCACTGCCATCGTCATCGTCGTTGTTGTCCATGAGATTGGGTTCGAGATTGGGTGCTTTGCAGAGAGATGGCTTTGTTTTTGGGAACTTTTGATGGTGGGAGTATTCAACAACCCGAGGACTGCCATAATTTGGCTCTCGTGTAATTGAGCGGGAATCCTCGTTGGCCTCTGTAGTCCCTTCTTCTTGAACGGGATGCTTCATGTTCCACCCAATAACCTTGTCCATAACGCTTGTATTTCCCATAGCAGCAGATAACAATAATTCTTCGAGAGCCTTTCGTGGGAATCCAGCTATGATACTCCGTGCCATAGCTTTGCATACGGGATCTATGGACTCATTTCGTGGGGGGTTGGGTTTTTGGCGTTGCTGCTGCGCTCGAGTTGGATCCACATCCGACGATAAGGGGGAATTGGGCTGCTGAACCTCTTGACACGTCCAAGTCTGCTCTTTCGAAATAACAGGAGCCGGGAGGCTAGCTGCAGAAGCCGTAGCATCCCTGTGCTCTTCGTCGACAGTTCGGGGTGTCAAAGAGCGAGGAGGTACAAAAGCCATGTCCCACGTTAACTCCTGCTCCACACCCATCTTCTCGATCCTCATATCCGTCTCAAGTTCCGAACCTCTCTCCTCAAGTTCCTTCTCCAAAACGCCTGGTCCTGGTCCAGATGCTGATGCTACCGCTGCGTTTGCCCTCGGCTTTTCCTTCGATTCTCGAGATTGGCGTGACGTACGACTTAGACTATGACCTCCCCTCCTTGCCGTACCTTTACACGCTGTACCTTGACGCGCACCGCTTGGTCGAGCGGTGCCTTGATAGCTCGTTGATTTGGGCGGTGAGGATTCCATAGCGGATCGAGGACATTGGTGAAGAGCGGTGGGTGGTGGAGGTGGAGGTATGTTTGTTTCTGTAGAGAGTGAGGTGTAGAGAGTGAAGTAAAATGTTTACGAGATAAGGTGCTGAATGAAGCTTAAGTAAAGTCTTATCAGTGAAACACCAACGGTAGATTAGGCGGCACAGTGCAGTGTTCGTATCGCTAAAAGCCCCTGTAAGGCTAAAAGTTCAAGTGGTACAAAGCTATAGGTAAGTTTAGGGGCCGTGATAGATCACTATACGTGACTATGATACTACCCAGGCAGGTAGGTAAAGTTAATAAATCCGATGTATTACTTCGAACCACTTTGATAAGGTATAATGCATGTTGAAGAGTACGATAAGCAATAAAAGAGAGCCTACTTTAAAAGGATGTTTATCAAAGGATTGGACGAATGCAGGACGTTAGTGCCTAGCATGTAAGGTATCAAATAAGGCAGAGAAGATATTTTAGGCATAGAATTAAGTACTAAATCGATCTATAGATTCCAACTCTTAGAGACTACTTCCAGATATATATACTTCTCCAGATCGACGAGGTAGGCTTGCGACACATAACTCAGATATAAGGTCACTACTATTGGCATACTCCTCTATAAGGTCATCACTTATGACATAATAATACTCTTACGCTAGGGAGGTCTAGATCACTAGTTCCAACAAGCCTACCTAAGTAGCATCATCATGTTTTTTGACTTAATCTGACGTCTCTTACATTATTCTTATCAAGTTTTAACGATGATGCTCAAGGAGCCCTAACAAGTTCCTCAGGAACCCGAAGTGGACACCTTCTACAGATATACCTAGTGCTCGGCTAGTATAAAGCTAGAGGACATAGCTCCTAGAGAGGAATAGTGCCTTTTATGCTCTTCTCAGGCTGGTTAATCATTCTCCGCTTTCTTAAGTATTTTCGCCTAAGACGATATATCAAACATCCTATAAATCCCGAAGAGAACGATCAAATTGTGATTCTGGGCTCTCAAAACTCATGCTTAATGTTCAAAGGAAAGCGAATTGATATTAACAAATAGACTAGACTCAGTGCTGGACTCTCGGGCGAGTTTACTCTTGATACTATCCATATGTATGATCTTTTGATTTGATTAGTCCTATACGCATTCTATAGGGTTTACTTTTGTGTGAACCATCATGTTATTAGTCTTTAGAACCCTTCATGTTAACAGGTCTCTTCTCGTAGCCTCTTCCTCACCTCTACCAACGCCATACCGAGCCTATTCTCTCCCCACCTCTCCCTGTTTGCCATGGCCTCCGCCTCTTTGGCTGTGAAGCCGATACCCCAAACGCGATCGAGAGAAGCTGCCTCAGCCAGCAGTCGATTTCCAGTACCCAAAAGCAGGTCCTTCAGTTCCTTGTTCTGGCCGAACTTGGCCATATTTCCAGCGACCACAACATTGCTTTTTATCTCGTCCCAGCCGGCTGACTGGAATCCCTTGGTCAACCTCGCTAATCGTTTTTGTTCCTTGGGGTCCCGAGTCGCAAGAACCAAGTTCTGCGTTTCCGAGTCGTGAAACCGTCCTGCTTTGCAATACATCATGAATTGCTCGGCACAGTTGAAATATATTCGTTGCCAACCTTCAGGATCATCTTTATCGATAGGATGTCCGACTAGCACGGACATCTCGGCCTTGCTGACTGTAAAGGTTGCCGGATACCATTGACAGAACTCTCCGTGTGCCTCGTTGGGTTTGAAGAAGAAAAGAGGCTCGTTCGGGTTTCTGCTACCACCCATCTTTTGCGTTTGGGAACTGCTACCGAGACTGACAGCTGTTCGCTTTTGTTTTGGTTTTGGTTTTGTGACGATAAGTTAAGCTGGCATTTTACGAAAACACTAGGTTTTTGTTAACGTCGGTGGAAATTTTAGATCTAATTCAGACATAAAAGATGTGTTGCAAGGTACTTTTATTCATATATGTAGGTAGGTGCTCTACGTGGATGAAAAGAGTGGCCGGATAATGTGCTAGAATTTTAGCATATTATCCGGCCACTTTTTTCATCCATGGAGAGTAGATGTAAGACCAGATCTTGCTAGATATAACCTTTTGCCCTAGGCCCCTAACTCCCCGCTTGCGTTTAATTTTGAACCAAGGTGGGCAAGTTAGTACTACTGCGTGAAAATTCTAGCGTTTAGTAGGGCTATTCAAAATCATATGTCCTACCAAGAATCAAGGGCTACCTAGAAATCTTATAGTAGAGGCAAAGGAACACGGAAGTCATTCTTACAAGGCTATAAGACTTCCTTGACAATGGCTCTAGCGATCAACTCCCTAGCTTGAGAGAGGTATTCTCGGGACCTCACGACTGTCGGAGATATTTCAGTAAGCTTACTTCAACTAGGAGATAATCAAAAGCTGCTAGAGATTCGAGGATCCAAACTATATAGCAAACCCTCCATCTTTCCCAATAACATGACAGAAAATGAAATAAAGAAATGTGTTTTGGCACTCCAATAGTCCCGCCCTGAACCTTCCTTCATATATACACTTCTTAGCTTATCCTCAAAAGGCCTTCGAAGTTCGCTTCTCTGGCATCGCTTGAGGATCTTCTGCTATCTGATTTCCTGTGTTAGCCAGGATCCCCACGTTATAGTGCGCAGGCTGAATCAGGCGTGCTTAGGATGTTCAGGCTCTGCTCCGGCATGCTCGCCCTCAGCTCAGGTTAAAAGCAGCAGTTGCTCATGTCCGCAGGCTAAAACGGAACTAGCAAAAGGGAAAATTAATCCTGAGTCTATCGGTATTCCGCCATCCATCCCTTTGCGAATGGTATTAGATAGAGCCTCCTAACTACTCTAATTTATCAACTTTTTATCAACCTTTCATTAGCTAATATCAACTTTTTATGAACTATCTTATTATCAACTGTTTTTATTAACTTTTAATCAACTTTTAAGAGTGTTGGCTTGGCTCAACCACGAGACTACATATAAGTGGCACTTGTGATAAAGCTTTAGTCTTCTTAATTCATCATTTTACTACTACATATGCTTTATATGAAGTCATAACATATTATCATATTCAAAGCTCACCCAAACATATCCTTTAGACTCTCCCCCGCAACTCTATACGCCTCATCCCTCTCCCTAGTCACCCGCCCCCAGCTTGGCCATTTGTCCCATCCATGAACAACCTCCGGAACCGTATACCCACTAATCACGCTCCCCATTCCCCTCAACCGTTCCCTAAACGCCTCCCCCTCCCCAAGCAACCCATCACCCCAACAAGTAACAAAACAAACCTTCTCCGGTAACGCCTCTTTCAGCAACTCCTCATCCGCCAATCCAGGACTCAACAACGGATTCCACATATCGACAGGCCTTGGGTAGAGATACGACTCGTCAAAGACGCCAGCCATCCATTTAGGCACCCCAATCGGCTTAGCATTCGGATTCGAAGCCGCCCTCCCAGCACGTGAACGCGTCCAGTCAACCGCCGGATAAAACGCCACGATTCCCACAAGCTTGCCCAGCTCGACTCCGTCCAACCTATCTTCGGCTTTAAAGCGTGCTATTTCCTGATGCAGGCGTATAGGAGCCGTGAAGCTGTAATTCCCACCCGCTGAGAAGCCCGAAAGCGCGGTGCGGGACACATCGAGGTGCAGAGACTTGGCGTTGGCCCAGAGGTATAGGATAGCTGATACGCAGTCCTCAATTCCTGTTGGGAAGGGGTGGCGAGGCGCAAGACGGTAATCTACGCTTACGACTACGCACTCGGTTGTCTGTAGCACGGCAGTGGCCCATCGTGCATAGGGGTCGCCATGGGTCCCCATGGGTCCAAGGTTAGGACCCAGACCCGACCCATGGGTCCTTATGATTATTAGACCCGACCCATGGGTTTTAGGACCCAACCCATAGGTCGGGTCGGGTACCCATGGGTCCTGCAGGGGGGGGTACACCCCTACTATAAGCTTAATTAGGCCTAGTTCAGGGGTAATCCCCATCGTACCACTAGGCTCGGGGGTCTTTTACACGCCCTACGCCTACCTT
>QGMI01000176.1:0-51106 GCA_007821535.1 Lachnellula occidentalis | reverse complement strand
TTGGACCCATGGGGACCCATGGCGACCCCTAAGTCTGGGGTCCTATCGGCGTCATTCGTTCGGCCAAAGAAGCCATTTCCACGATTGGTGACCAAGCCGATGATGAATGGGCTGTAGGTTTGCAGAAAAGCCTCTGCAGATTCGCGGCATGCTAGAAGTTGGCTTAGAGCATAATTGTCTCTTGGTATGAGACAACAACGAAACTGGTCTTCCTGGTTCTTCCGGCTCGTTATCAACTGGACTACTCGGGGTCCTGGAAGAGTATGTTTCCATATCTTTAGACGAAGCTCTGTTGGTAATTTGGGGAAGAGTGTGAAGACGTCTGGAGCGCTGCGAATCTGGACTTTGAGGTGGCATCCCGATGATTCGAAAAGTAATACACCAGTTGCCAAGGTTGGACGGTCCACGACTTTGTAGGTTTCTTGAGTTGTCGTTAGTATTTAGACTTGTGTGTTATCTAGAAGAACATACCATTATTGAATGTGCTCCACCGCGGATCTTCGTGTTTACTTCTCCAGTAGTCCTTCCAGGTCGCTGGATATTCCTTGATTGCGTCCTTGTCGCTGTACATCACAAGGTCAGTTGAGGGCTGAGCGGTCAAAATCTCGTGTTGTGGTTCGCCTGCTGATATTAGAGTCCGCGAACGAATTCCTCTTGTTGTTAACTTCCTTCAGACTTACCATTTAGGTATTCTGCGGCACGGGGGCACATCTGTGTCCCACTGATAGCGACAGAGGGAAGGCGATGTTCTTGGTTGGCCTGCATTTGATGCACAGAACCTCTCTCCGCGTGGTATGGTGGTGATCTGCTGGTCATCGTTGCTTGAAAGTTTTTAGAATTTCGGAGGTGATCAAGATGGAGAATACAGGTGGTTGCAAGCTTGAATGGCTTTAATAGGTTCCAGGCAGGCGCGAAGGAGGCGACAAGTGTGTGAATCCATTGCAACAATTTTCGGGTGAATGAGGTAAGGCCATTGGCGTAATCCAGTCCTTCCTGTCACGTATCAGAAGAAACAGAGGGTAAAGGCTGAGGCTATAGGTATTCCGGATCCGTGTCCTGCTTCACTGAAGTAACAGAAGAGAGAGATAAACCACCTACATATCTATACCACACTCGAGGAATTTCAAGATGCAGCAAATGTGAGAAAATCCCCCGTTTGGGGCTCTCTCTACAAGAATATATAGCAAGCTCTAGAAAGAGATTTCGGGACATATATGTTTGACTCTGAATATCTCCGTGGGAAGCCAGGGGGAAAACATGCATGCAAACAATAGCAATACCAGTAGACAAATGAGATGAATCACGCATGACAAACCTTACCAGCCAGAATCGTAAAAAGATATATATCTGGCATAGATAGGGCTGACTGGGGGTGGACGTTAAGTCGCGTGGTGGGGTGAAATGGAAGTGAGTGAGGTTGTCGTTGGATGTCAGACAGTGACAGGGGTCTCTGGCGCTAAGGAGATTTATGGGGAATTCATGCGGTCCCCTGAATTCGCACCGCAACCTTCGGATACGAGGCCTCGTACAGAATAAGACCACCGCGGCCGCCACTACACCACCAAAGGGAAGACCACACGCTCGTTATATCGTCTTGCGGTCCTTGAATAACATCAATAACCTCCAACCTCCACCTCCCTTCTTTCACTCCCTCGACCATCTTCAACACCAACCGACCAGCCAACCCAATGCTCTCGCAATGAGCATCTTCTCCTATATCCGGAGCATTTATGCTCTGGACACCATTGATACCCGCTTCACGAGCTCTTCCTCCACGCCCTACAAGGCCGTCGTAGATGCGCGTCTCGACCCTGCGGCCTCATCCAAGAGAGACGACTCTGTTCTTTCAGCTGGCGTCAAGACAGATCGCCATGGACGTCCGGTGGCCCAGCCCTCGAAATGGAATACCCCTGAATTCTACTTCTACTATTTTGTATTCTTAACTATTGTCCCATATATGTTCTGGATCACGTATGATGTCTCGAGACGTTCGTATCCTCGAGAACCAATGTGCGCGAACAGTCGCTGACCTCCTGTAGCCTCGGATCCCAATTACAAGAAATACGAACCTTGGCTATCCCCTGGCTGGGTTCCGGGTCGTAAGATCGTGGGTAGAATCGGAACAGCAGATGACATGCAGAGGCTGACTCCCAACAGGATCTTTCCGACGCCCAATATTCGAGCTTTCGAAGAAACCTACCATATCTCGCGGTCCTTGTTATCTTCCATCCACTTCTGCGAAAAGTGTACAATGCATTACGGCCCCTGCCTATACGAAGCAATTCCCCAAAACCAAATGGGAAATCTACATATATATCTGCGGCAGAAGGGAACGATCGAATGGAGCAAAGGGCGTCATTCGACTTCGGATGGGCATTCATTTTCCTGACGGCACTCCACGGCTTTTCCGCTTTGAAGATTCTCTTGATATTATACATCAACTACTCTTTGGTAACGAGGCTCCCTCGAAAATACATTCCGGTAGCAACTTGGGTCTTCAATATCTGCACGCTCTTTGCAAATGAGCTTTCCGACGGGTTCAAATTTAGCAAGATGGCCATCTATTTCTCGCCAATCGAATTTGGCGGAGTCCATTCGGGGAGCCTGCTGCATGCCTGGGCAGCGTGGCTTGATAGCCATGGTGGGATTCTACCCAGATGGCACGTTCTCTTCAATTTGACAGTATTGAGACTGGTTTCGTACGATTTGGACTATTACTGGAGTCTAGATGCAAGAGGGGGAAATTTAATAGAGGTTTGTCTACGTCTTTCAACTGCGGAATAATCACTAATACCCATAAGAAGAAACAACTCGACCCCGCCAATCTTTCCGAGCGCGATCGAGTCTCCATTCCAGCGGCTACGAAAGAATTCAACTTCCGCAACTACGTTGCCTACACAATCTACGCGCCCCTGTACCTCACCGGTCCGATCATCACCTTCAATGACTACATTTCTCAACTAAAGTACCCTCCTGCATCCATCGAAACGGCCCGTACCATCAAATACGGCTTGCGCTTCTTGCTCGTGCTCCTTGCCATGGAGCTTGTCCTGCATTTCGATTACTGCGTAGCAATATCCAAAGCCAATCCGAACTGGAACGACTACACACCAGCTCAACTGTCCCTGCTGTCATATTTCAACCTGCACGTCCTGTGGTTGAAACTGCTTATTCCATGGCGGTTCCATCGTTTTTGGTCGCTGATAGACGGGATTGATCCGCCCGAGAATATGCTCCGATGTTTATCCGACAACCCCTCCACGATCGCCTTCTGGCGCGGCTGGCACAAGTCCTTCAACCGCTGGTTGATACGCTACATTTACATCCCGATGGGCGGTGCCGACTCCTCGACCTGGATCTCAACTATTCGCTCCTTTGTCAACTACTTGACTGTATTCACATTTGTGGCATTATGGCATGACATCAAATTGAACTTACTCATTTGGGGCTGGCTGATTGTGCTTTTCATGTTACCGGAAGCAATCGCTGGGTATATATTCCCAGCGCGGAAATGGGAGGATAGAAAGACGGCATATAGGGTGATTTGTGGGATTGGGGCGGTGGGTAATCTGATGATGATGATGATAGCGAATTTGGTTGGGTTTGCGGTTGGCGTGGATGGGTTGAAGCGTATTATTTCCGGGATATTTAAGGATTTGTCTGGTACGTTTTCTCTCCTACTTTGCTCGTCTGCTTTAAGATACTTGCTAACGGTGGTGGAATAGGCATGACATTCCTAGTCACAGCATCATCGGTGCTTTTTGTGGGGATACAGGTCATGTTTGAGGTCCGGCAAGGCGAGGCGCGGAAAGGCATTTATCTTAGATGCTAAAGAAGGCATATTGTTTCTTGGGACTAAAGTCCCCTGTAAAATGAACAAATAAAGTAATTCGATGTACTTATACGCCCGAAATAGTTCAATTTTAGAATAGGTCCCTCCGTCCGGTTCTCAAATGTGTTTGACCCTCAGAGCCTAAACCAGTTTGGGAGTAACCATGAAGCTGCTCTGAAATTGAGGGTCTGGCAGCACTGTCACGGGTTCCACAGCCCAGAGCTATGATGTGCAAGTGCTACTGCATGGTAACGCTGACGCATCGGCACCCAAGGAAAGCTGTACTGTGGAAGAAACCAAACTCTCTCTAACGTCCCTGGCTATTTCTATGATTCAACATGAATAGGCTTATCGCACAAGGCAACTCTTGGTTTGATTCAAGAAACGGGAGCTTCGTTACTTTCAAGTGGTTATGAGGCTTATAAGACGCTTCCTCGAAATGTCGGGTTTGGACATATGGACGGGTATACTGTATCAAAGACTAGAATATTGTGATCAAATGGCGCAAGATCCAGCGGTTAATTCTTTTCAATACAGTTTCACTAATTACGTCTCACTGGAATCTTTATTAGACGTTGTCAAACTGACAGACAGTAATACAGCGTACGATACGCGACGTCACCCATGTCACAAGGCCCCGGGATGTTCACATATATATAGCATCTCATCCCAAAATCTGTCTCTAGACGCTCGATCAAATACTGCTCTTCCTCTTCGTTCCCATCAGCCACCAGCCCACAAACTCATCCCCCATCCCAAAATGCAATACCACGTCCTCCTCCCCACCATCCTCACGCTTCTCTTCGCCCTCGTCCACGGCATTCCAACCTCTGACTCCACAACCCCAACCACTCCGCAATACCCCTGCTACAACGCCGCTGATCCAGATAAGTAAGTCCATCCATGTCGAGGTATATGATATGATGAAAGAGAGGAAAACATAAGCTGATGGATGGATTGTTTGGTGTAAAGTGGCGTGGGGAATTATTGCAGGTGTGCGGATGATGAATGTTGGGAGACTAGTGATGTTACGGGGTGTAGTCCTGTGTCTGGGGTTGCTATGAAGTGTCCATTTTAGGAGGCTGAGAGGGTGAGCGGATGAGAGGGTGAGAGGGTGAGAGGGTGATAGGAGAGGGGTAGAGGGGTAGAGGGGTAGAGGGAAGGAGGGGTTGAGTGAGGATGAGTTGAGCTGGAATGTAAGATGCTGATGATTAGAGGAAAATTACCAGAGGGGAGGGTGGCTTTTGCCAGCAGCCTCACATTATCAAACGACAATAGCTTGTGTGGGATAATAAAAGTATCATTGCAAACTAAATAGGCATTTAAATTCAATAAAATCACCTTTGATTCTGATTCTCCGTCGCGACAGCAATACTGTTGAAGTATGCTTCATTCCCAGATCGTTGAGCCGACTTTGTTGTGAAAACGCCCGCATACCCCCAAGGAGACTGAAGTTCAAGATGTAATGTGCGAAGGAAACTAACTCGAGATCTGCTGCTATGACAAATTATAGGAAGGGACGTGGTGGTTTCCGTACTCGTCGGGCGTTTGAGATGTCAGGCCATATGTTCTCTTAATGCCAAATGAGGAAAGAAGGAGAAGGAATGAGATTTCGAAAAGGGAAAGGAAATTCCAAGAAGAAACATCAAGGAGGAAGCCAGATATCGATGACGAAACGCGCTCCGAAAACAGAAGAGTGAGTGTTGTTTTCCCTACACCATCTATGCCACACTTTTCAGCGGGGCTGTTGAGGGAATTTGGTGCTGGAAGTGCGAGTGGTAGTCGAGTTGTTGATTTTCGGTTGTGTCTTGAAAGTGAAAGAGAGTTTTGTGTCCGGAGGAAGTGTGAAGTGCGATCGGTTTATCGACAGAGTGAAAGGTCCGAGATCCCAGCTGTGTCGGAGAGATTTAGATTCTTTGAGCGTTGTAAGGACTGACCAGGGGAATTTAAATTTATGATTCACTGTTCGTTTCCAGTGCAAGAAATTGATGCCACAAGCTCTTCTCGTAATAAACAGATATCACTAAACTTGAACATAGAACTCTTCCCTGATAGGTATGGCTGGAGCATCTCTGTGAGTTCCAGTGCGTGCTCAGATCTTTCCTCCGATGAGTGCATTGAGATAGCATGGTGTGTGAAATCCGAAGAACAACCTGTACCTAATTGGTTTTTGCACATTGGACAGGTCATTGGACCATATTGCCAGAGCATTCGAAGAGATTCGATAGCAATATATCCTCTAGAGCGCTCGACTAATTCATGCGTCAACACGTGTTGAGCTATGGTAACTTCGGATTCCACAAAAGTGCAACCAAGGTATGCAAGCGGGCATGAATGAATGTCTTCGAAGATGAAAACCCCACACTCAATCTCTGTGGTTCTGAGATTGAAATTCTCGAGAACAACACCCAGGTAGGGTTGATGGGTATGTTCGCGGTGTTGTGAGTTGAGATGGGATTGCAAGTCAGTTCGAGTGAACGGGCCCTTCCTGCAGTCTTCTATGACGCATACAAACCTTTCGGACTGCCGATGCTTCCTCATATGTTCTTGAAACTTATCTGGCCTTCCAAATGACTTCGCGGTACGGTTGCATCCATACACCGGACAAAGGAGTGTAGAACTTCTATTGTGGACATTGCGTTCATGTCTGGCGAGTTCGTACTTTCGAGGGAACGTGGAGTTGCAGCGTGGATGCCGGCATTTAAGTCTTGGCTTCTGATCCTTCGCGGGCTTCTTCTTTGGGTCTCTGCATACATCATCTTGGGATATAATCGCGGTCGTGTGGCTAGGAACAGAAAACCAATCATTTGAAAGCTTAGCTTCTCCAGACAGGTCTGTTGTGTTCCCTAGCCAGAGATTCTCTTGATTGAGATCCTGAGATTCCATATTCATGGAGGGATTCCAGTCATTATCATTGCTATCAGCGCCAATCAAGGGAGGAAGGAGTCCATATGGAGACCAGGGATCCATGGCTTGGTCAAGAGGACCTTGAATTGAGGATCCATAATACTCAGCTGTATCTGTATAAGAGTTGACGCTGTCGGTGAAGTTCGCTTCCACTGATGAAGATAGAAGGCCTAAAACCTCACCAAACTGTGGCAATCCAGTGGCAGGTGTTTGTTTATGAGCTTGGGGCCTGAAGCTTGTAAAGTCCGACGTGAAAGAATCGTGTGCCCGTGCCCCTCTGCGAGAAATCGCCCCAGAATTAGCGTAAGTTTTTTTTTGGGACTTACCTGTCGCCCCAGTCACCCTCCAATGGCAGAGTCCAGTCCATATTGAAGCTCATGTCAAACTCGTAGTCGGCAGGCAGCAGCCACTGCTGGTCGTCGCCCTGATCCATCGTATTGGCTGTCCCGAAGAGGGCGATATGCAGGCGTTGAAAGTGAGGCGAGCAAGCGAGGTAGTGTGGTGAAGTTCGGCTGAGTAGAGAGAGGGAAGAGCGAATTCTGGTGTGCAAAGCGTGGAACTTTGCTCTGGGGGAGCATCTGACTTTATCTTTGGGTGGTGGAAGAAACGAGGAGCAGGGGTGAAGAAGGCGACCATACTAAATGACTCCGTACACCCGAATCTCTTCTCTGCTGCATGTCGATGAGGCTGCATTAACACGTACTTGAGAATAGCCGTGGATCAAATGATCCCCCACAAGTGTGAGAGTGCGGCTCCCCATGCCACGGCCATGGACGCATTGTACAGAAGAAACGGTAGATGAAAGCTCTCACACACATCTTGCGCCGGGAACGTGCGTCTGTCAATTTTCCTCTTACACGTCACCAGGTGATCATAAGCATAGGTCATCAAAGCCCCAAGGAGACTTCCTTCCCTTCCGCAATACATTTGAGTCCGAACTTCACATCATTTAACAACTCATCAACCAGCTCCTCCTCGATATCGCCCTGCAACCACGTGACGGTGACACAAAGTGGTCCTCCGCTCACACTTGCAACGTTGAAGCTCACAGGGGAGCCAGTCCCCATCCCAGATTGCGTAAAAATGTCTCTCTCGATCTTCCATTTCCCTTCAACTCCCTCGTTATTCATATTGCCGATATTAGACAGCTCATATGTTTCCGACCTCGGCTTCCCTATCTTTGATTGAAACATGTTATGCATGTTTGAGACGTAAGGTATCAAACCAACTAGATTGTCGTTTGGAAGTGCTGCAAGCTCGGCAGCCATTGCGATGCGGAAATTCCGTGCAATATTCCATATTTCGGACGTGACCTGTTCCGGAGTCCTGGAAGAGCGAATTCGGGATATGATTCCTGGAGTATATATCGAGGTGTGAGCGGAGATTTGCACACCCATTTCTTTGGTTGGGGATAATCCAGTAAGATGGCGGAGAGAAAATGGTGTTCCAGAAGCGAAACTTGTAGCCTCGGGTACGTGAGTTGTTAAGGAAGTAACGATCAACCCGTGAAGAAGACCCGTAATCGTTGCCTTCTGTTCCCTGCTCGCCGCAAGGATTTTAGGCACAAGTTCGGACTCTATGGCCATGATTCTGACGCGGGACTTGTAGTTTTGGATGTTTGATGCCGAACAGGGTAATGCCGTCCATGGCGGGGAGGGGCCAGGAAATAGCCAACGCGGCCGAACCTCATTCCAGAGTTGCGAAAGAAGGAAAAGCCAGGATATTTTGAAGTCAATAGACTTCTCCATTGCGAGCGGTAAGCTGATTGACTCTGGTACTTTCAGAATCCGGCTTGTCAATTTGTCGCCGTCCGAGCTGTTCAGAGCATGCAAGAAGGAGCGATGAAAGACGACTCCACTCAAACCATCAGCCAGCGCGTGGTGAAATGCGAAAATTACATCAAAAGTCGATCCTTGAGAGAAAAGTGCATCGGACTGAACGATGATGACCTTCCAAGGAGGAAGAGTACTTGGGTCCGGCCACAGCTCGGAATGTCTCTGTTCGAGAATCCTGGTCAACTCTTGCTCGTGTTCCTCCGCACTCGAACTCTCAAGCATTCTATAGTCGATGCACTTTGAGATATCGATGGAATCTAGGCGGACGTATGCAGGGTCCTTTTTATCCTCGTTGATTATCCCACAGCACAATGCGGGGTGCTCGAGAATGACCTTGACCAATGCAGCTTCGATGGCGAGACATAGCTCTCCAGAGTCTTGAGTACTGGAATATCTAGCCGTGTTGGCTACACATCTGTAGACTCCTAGGCTATGCCTTGCGGTTGAGAAGCGTTCTCTGAATGCGTTAGCTTAGATTACGGAAGAGTTGTCTAATTGCGTTGCTTACATGTTACCCACAAGTCTTAACATGATGATATCCTGCATAGGTTGACACCAAAGGATCGCTTTCAAATCAAGGACCGCAAGAAGACGTCGAAATAAATACCTACCTACGATATCTCAAAGCGGAGGCAACGGAAGCTAGCCTAGGTGGACATGAATATGCGAGATTAACTCCGGACTTCCCAGCCACTTATACTTCACACGTGACCGAACAGTTTAAACCAGTACCATGCTTGCTTTAATCCAGCTTCGTTCCAAGGAATCTTTGTTACAAGAAAGTTTATAATCAAGTGCGTATGAGAGAGCCAGCGACTTAATTCTAATATAGTATTAGCGTAGTGGCAATAAGTGTGAGCGTCTTCGTGATAACATCTTCCCCTACTTGCCAGTGCTAGATCTCTCTTCGAAACTTGTCAACCTTTCAACATGTTAAATTTCGAAGAAGAGGATCGTTGAAGTTGGAATTCCATCCACACTTCCATGGCCATAACCATTCCCCATATTTGCATCCAATCACGAGCAAAGGAAGTGATAACAGCCATTGATATATCCTCGGCGTCCATGCCCATAATAGAATTACGTCGTGCAGCTTCCACTGTCCCAGTGCTGCTATCAATTGCCAAGTTGAGTGTATACACTGATGTGCGACGGTAAGCAATTTGTTTCCCAAAATAAACGAACCTTTGTCAACCCACGTGACCAATTTGAATTTCACATTCTTCCCGGAGACCAATTCTTCTCCCGGTGTATTTTACACTTGGTACCTGACGATGATAGCGCCACCGAAAACAATGGACTCCGCTGTCCTCGTCCTGGCCCATGGAGAAGGGGGTCCTTCACCTGGAAACACGAGCCCCTGTAGACAACAAAACCCACCAAGTTCCCCCCTCACAAAATTCGGGTGTTGCCATGTGTTGCAGATGGCAAGTGCTGAAGCTTTTCATACTATCAGGACTGAGGGGAGGCGGAAGACTCATTATTGGAAAGAACAAAATAGTCGAAGCCGTCGATGGAAAATAACTCCCTGGAGCTGTCCTGCGCTCCGCGAGGCAACACCACAGTCGAAAGAGTACCCCAACAAGCATCTTTGCAAGCGCATGCAGAATATTCTCCGACCTCGGTTGCTCTTGCGGCACAGCTGGGCATTCTTTATCCTCTTCGAGGTCAATATCAACCCAAGCTAACAGCGGCCAGAATCTGAAAATAGCGAAGTCATCGCATTCTGCATGTTGGGAGATAAGTCGAACGGAAAGACATAAAATTGCGGCATCATACTGAAAACAGGATAACAGCTGACCAAAGGCAGGTGGTATTTGGCAATGTCTTGGGGACTTTTACAGAACCCATATAAATCAAAAGCACGCTCAATCACGAAATACTCGACTTTGAATATGCAGCCATTGCTACATCCATGATTGTATTCGCATCAACAGCCGGCTCTGTGTGCATCGGCGACCATATCACCCGAAAAGAAAAGAGAAGACTATCTCGCAGCACTGCTGAGGCAACATATCAGGCTTGCGGAAGAGCTGCCAGGAGACTTCGCTAAGGAGGCAGTTTTTGCGATCCACATGCCCCGGGACCATATGTCCAAAGTGCCACGCCGTTGCAAGATAATATAAACATAGCAGTATCGAACTTTGGGCAATCGAATTCGTAGTCCTTATAGGCTTTCCTGAGGTTTGTCGCAGGCTTCAACGAGGAAGGATTTTGTCTCCTTCGCAAAGTCCATTGCCGCTCTCGGACTGCCGAAACACCAGCACAGCAGGATGCAGTCAGATATCAACATCTGATCAGGGCTCTACATGATGCTCGTAGCAGCTTCAATTGTGGGACAAGCCGGGTCCAAGATCCATTTTTCGTACCGTAAAGAGCGTCTAATTCATAAAGCCCGGCTGCAGTCGCTGATAGGAATGCAGCGGCAGGAAATAGTGTTCTTCGGTTAAGAAGACAACAATGCTAGAATATAGACAACTTTGTTGTCTACTGAAACAGCAAGATTGTCGGGTCTAGGGCACAATCCTCATCACGGCTGCGACTATTGTCGTATCTCTTGCTGTCTCTGTAGCACTGACGTTGAGATTCGCTTCGGTATGTGCTGCCGTAATGGCCGTCCTCTTAGCATGTGGCTGGCTAACTTCGAATATACCGGTATCTGAAATCCGAGTCAGTAAAATACGTCAAGACTGCTTATTGAAGCTTCGCGAACAGTACATGTGAAGATGTTTCTGCGATCGGAACCGGGGTATAATTAGCGTCTAGCACAGATACCGACACCAGCTGGACCATCAAGTCAAGTGGAATGCCACATTGATTTTGAGGTTCTCCTCAATACATGCCTTCTCGCAGCCAGTGAGTCTCACCTGCTCTGTGCTCGGATGTGGTACGGGCTCCGTACCAAATGCGGAGGACAACTGATGGCAAGTGGCGAGGTCCACATGTTTCAACTCTAAAAGTCCTTGGTGCACAGACTAACGGCTCCGTGCTCTCATTCGCACCGGAATACGATATACGAAATATGTCAAAACTCCAATCTGGTGAGTAATAGACCGTCCGTCTTTGTTAGGAAACATGTCCCGTCCCAATAGAGATTTTGAAGGCGGGACGTGGCAAGGGCGTGGTGAGCCTAAGCCTTAAGGGTACTCCGGTACAGTAGAACCTCTAGTTTATCTGCTAGATTGTCAAAACTCGATTGCATCACGTAACGGAGGTTATATCGAGGCACTATGCGTGAAAATGTGCGTCTCGGCGCTAATAGCCAGGACCGCCTACAAGGCCGCAAACATATACTTCTACTAAGTAATTGCGACCTGATAGATATTGAAATTATTGATCAGGAGGACAACTTAGATAATGCCGGAAGGAAATCGTACTATGAGGGTCGCTTGCACCAAATCTAGCCGCACGTCCATACCCTAACCCACGACTCGGTTCCGCGTGTAAAGTGCGCTTTATAATTGGTTTTTGTCTACTGGCGCGCGCTAGTACTTCGTTACAGGCGTAACTATTACGCCAAGAAGACCAGGGCAAGGGGGCCTTGCTTTGGTGCGTTTACCACCGTTCTTGACCCCCCTGCTATAGAATTCTTGGCGTAATAGTTTGGCCTGCGACGAAGTATATGTAATGTTAAGGGGTACGTATCCGTATGCGGTTCGGCGTGTAAATTATTACCTGCCGCTAGGCCCAAGTCACCAATAGGGGGATAAAGGAAATTTATAAAGTATGGTAAGTTTTACGGAGTATAGGTAGTGAATTACGTACAGTAAATCGCCGACGTAAATTAAATTACACGCCGATTGGACGCCAATCATTATCGACTATCAAGAAGCGGCAGGGCCATGAAACTGGAACGGGACGCAGGACCTAGACCGGACGCTGGTGGACCCCCATTTACGGCACCCGAATAACCGACCCTCCCTGGCGAAACAAACCCCGCGCAGGGACGATTATACTTCGTAAACGTCGTACTACGGGCGATTTTCCATAGCAGCTTCTGAAGTTCTGATATCTCGTAAAGTACCTCGGTATTAGAGGAATCCCTGCCTTTACGTCTGTGTAGGCAGAGTTTGTTTCGCTAGGGACGAAGTATATCACAGCCGCCTTTACTCAACTATCGCAATATAGATAGTATGAATCTCCAAACTTTCAAATCTGATTTTTTAGCTAAATTCTTGAAAAGGAGTATTGGTAGCTATGTTCTCTAAAGTTTTTAATATACATTTTAATCCTAGCTCGTATTCCTTATTGTCATATGCTTTTATACAGACGGCCGTGAAACTCTATAGGTGTTAACCGATAAACCTCGGTTTATATGGTTGTGCTGTAAATCCAAATCTCAAAACTTTTATATTCAACAAAGCTGTATTCCCCCGCAGCCAGCTCATTTCATCAAGTCTAGCTGACCTCCCACCGAGTAGTAACTTGTATCGCCTTCACCTCGGACGCCGACAGATTATCATCACTATCTTCGGCTGCGCTCGTGTGGGCTCCATCAGCACTCCAGCCCGCTGAGCCTGGAGCCTTCACCGTCGAGCTAGTCTGCCCCTTCTGCTTGTCGTGAAGATTCGTCAACGGCAGCTCACCATCCTGCATGCGCTCGAATGTATTGGACCCCGTTGCGCCTCCTGTTCGGTTGTTGTTTGATCCGAACCATGAATGCATACCAAAGAAATGCTTCACTAAATGCCGCATAATAGGTAGACAAGCGTTGATGATGGCGAGGGAGGGCTCCGTGACGGTCCAGAAGACCGGGTTGATCATGTTGTAGCTAATGTCATCGAAGTTGAGAGTAACGAGGGATTGCATGCGGATGATAGAGATAATGCAGATCCTATGCGATGCAGGGTTAGCCAAACCTGCTCTCCTTTATGTCTCGGTACCACCACCTACAGAAGACCAATTGTAAAAATGCCACAGACACCAATCTTCGAGGACTTTGGCATCTTCAATTTCCAGATCGTTGGGATGGGGAGAAGCAATATCGCAACATCAGTTATCAAGTTGATGGCGCCAATAGCCGTGTATGCGCCTGGTCTATCCCCGCATGTCCCTTTTATATTGATGTTCCAGTTGAAGCTGAAGGGTGTGCAGATCAAGAAGACCTGCAATATATTCGCAGTCCACCAAGCAGTAGTAATAGCAATCATGATCTTGACGGCCAGAATGAAGCCTTTGTTGACGAAAATACGGAGGTAAAAGAATAAGTAGGAGAACTTGGCCACAGCTTGAGCCGTACCATATATGATTTGGTATGCCACAAGCATCTGCGACGTGTTAGCCAGATCCCATTTCAGGAACATCTAGACCTGACCTTCAGCAGGACGGTAGTGTTGGCAGGAGGAAGTTCAATGATATGAATCCGCATTCCAAAAATTGCATCTGCGATTTGGATCCCAAACAAAGCAAACACCAATACCTGGTGTGGATATTAGTTGGGAAAGGTTGGGTGGCGAGTCGAGGAAAATACCAGGCAAAGTATAATAGTATAATCATCCCACCACAAAGGAACTTTTCGCGTCCTCCTTGCAAGCAAACGGAAAATGACTGCGCCGGTAGCGAGTGAGATAAAAATGGTGTTAACAATAACCTCCGTCCGCACGATTTCGATGTCCCCTACAGGATAGTGTTTTAAAGCCATCGTGAGCGTAGCCAAGGGCCACCCAAGGAAGATAGAAAACAGAAAAGAAATAACTATCAAGACGAGAGTCGCGAGAAGTGAAGTATGGTATAAAATGAGTGCCGATGAAGTCAAATCTAACACAATGGGTATGGGTGACATGGCGACAGCCTTGCATTGCATGGGGATGCTAAAACGCTAAGCACAATTATTGCGAGGTGCAGGACATGGTAATCACTAAGCTTAATCAGGTCTAACTAGAACTTCTCTCCCCCTGGAGAACTAAGCATAACCTGGACCTCATACACCCCACTCTATACCTAAGACGTTTAGTTCTTATACTCCAATTCTAGCCTAATACTATCCTTTCAAAGCATAGGATCAACGGGTGGATCATGTGATACATATCCGTGACATCTACGTCCTATTGTAGTATCTATAGTATATATTCTATATAAAATCTAGAACCTACTTCTATATCAATTATAATAGTAAGCAGTTTTTGATACTAGACATAAAACTGCTGCTTAGATAGGTTTATCTATAATGAAAAAACCCTAACAATTCTTACCCAACTACGACCCCTGCAAGGTTGTAGTAACACGGAACAGAGAATCCTTGTTACCCGGATCCCACGAATTGACTATGAAAGCAAGCCTATACTGAAAAAGAGGATCTGCGGAAAATAAGCTGGTGCGGCACAATCGGCCAAGCAAGGATAATCGATGTAAGAAAGCTTATCGGATAGAAGATTTACTCCGTACGCATGTAATGCTGCAAGAGTGGATATACTTTTGATAAGCATCGGCAGATATAAATCTGTCGACATTCCTTAGTCTTCTAAGACTCTTCTTAGCGATCCTCGGGTCGCTTGAAAATCTTCTTGGGACTGTGGAGCAACGGCTCGGCGCTCGAGACTATGTGCAAGTGGTCAAGTTTCAAGCCTCGACTAAACCATCTTTAACCTATAGCGGAGCGTGAAGGCGGACTGATTTAAGGTTCTTGAGTGGTCAACTCCCATGTGCAGATCGCTCTTATATCCGTAGGCAATAGGACCCTTGTTAGTCTCAGACTTCTGGGCAACACGAGTAATTATGCCTGGAACGAAAGTCTTCATCAACTTCCAGGGATATACGTAGTCATGCAAACCCTACAATCTCGATCCTCACAGAATCTTACCACTTTGTATACTCACAGACCATCAATAGCCTCGTGATGCGCGAAATCGTGATGATACGCGAAATCACGACGATAATGCAGTGATATTGATTTACGTCTAGCGGAGCCTCCAAAGCGTTATCCTATCTTGTCGTTGATCGAGACGCGTTCGTATTTGATCGAGTGAGATACCTATGGGATCACAAGTCTTGTTGACGATACTTCTACGTAGAGACCTGCTAAGCTAAAGATTAAACATAAGGTACGAATACGAAAGCATCAAATATCCGAGTGCGTGGCTACGGAGTAAGAGGCCTTCTGACTACGGAGTATAACCTTCGCGTCCATTTAGAATGGACCACTGCGGAGATAGGTAGTATGATATGTGTGGGGAATAAATATGTCAAAGTTCGCCCGAAGGCGTGTAGATCAAGACTACTGACTACGGAGTATGCAAGGTCGCATACGGCGTAAGATATGTACCGCCTAAGTAGTAATAGTTGAGGCTCCAAGAGCCGAGACAAGAGAAAGTAGTTATACATAAAATACCGATAGAAAACAGAAGGCCAGCATGATGCGCGTGAGAAACTTCGGGAGCCAGCTTGTTCGGGAGAGCCATAATCCCCGTGCCCCGTCCAGTGGTCCCATTATTCGATTCCTGCAGAATCCCAGATATCGTCTGTCTGTTATCAGCCCACCCGCACCCAGCCACTCGATTGGGACAAGAGCCCGGACCCCTTATTATGCACGTACGGCAGCGGGAAGCGGGGCACATTATTGATCCCCATTTGTATTTTCCATAAGTTGTAAAAGCCCGCAGGAAAAATTCTGAACCTTGACGCAAAACACGGCCCCAAGAAGCCGTTGCTTAACTCTTTTGTTGTTTTTCCCTTTTGAGTTTGTAACATTATTACACGGCCCAATATGTCTTCCCCGGAATATGATTACATCGTAGTGGGAGGTGGTCTCGCTGGATTGGTCGTGGCGAATAGATTAAGTGAAGACCCGCAGAAGAAAGTGCTGGTGATTGAGGCCGGTGGGGATCACAAAGACAACCCTCGAGTCAAAACTCCCGGTTCGAAACCTCGCCCCTTTATAAACTGCTTTCGCTAAGATTCTTAGGTTTGATGGTTTCTTTGTACGGGGACCCTGAATATGACTGGCAATTCATGAGCCCGCCTCAGGTGCGTCTTCTTATGGGGCCGTGTTCTGGCATGAGATACAATAATTGACAACATATAGCCTCATGCCAATAATAGACAGATCGCATGTCCTCGAGGTCGTGTACTGGGGGGTAGCTCGGCTATCAACTTCTCCGCAATCTTCTACCCATCAAAGGGGAACTTCAATGCTTGGGCCTCACTTGGCAATCCGGGATGGACTGGCGAAGATATGGTACCTTACTTTCAAAAGTTCCATACATTCCACCCACCATCTGAAGCTCTCAAAAAGCAGCTATCTTTGGACTATATGAATGTAAGTGATCAAGGTCATGATGGGCCTTTGCCGGTAATATTTGGCGATGGGTATGGGCCATTCAATGAGGCTTGGGTGGAAACCTTCCGCGAGCTTGGTTACCACCTCCCTAGTGATCCTATCAAAGGCGAAAAGCTTGGTGCTTTCACGGTTCCTACCTCGATCAATCCCGAAGACAATAGTCGTGCATATTCTGCCAGTGCTTACTACTCCGAGGAAATTCGCAAACGACCAAACTTGACAGTTCTCACTCAGACCGCAGCCGAGAAGATCATCCTGGAAAAAGATGCAGACGGATCCGCTGTTGCAAGAGGGGTGCAGGTAATTTGCAACGATGGACGCAAAACATATTTGGCGAAGAAAGAAGTTATCTTGGCAGCTGGTGCCATCCAATCGCCGCAACTTCTGGAACTCTCTGGTATTGGTGGAAAGCAGCTACTTACGAAGCACGAGATCCCAGTCATTGTTGACCTCCCCTTTGTCGGGGAAAACTTCCAGGACCACCCCTTTGCAGGAATCAGTTGGGAAATAGCTGACGACCAAGTCTCTGGGGACATCCTTCGCGACCCCAGTCTTGTTGAGGCAGTTCTCAAGCTATACCAGGACACAAACGGTGGGCCCATGAACGGCACACCAATCAGTGCTTCCTACATGCCCATGGTAGACATCAACGGCGAACTAAGCCGTGAAAGTATAGAGAAGCTTCTCGTCGAACACCTTGACAATGTGGACTATCCAACATTTCCTGGACAAAAGCTCCAATATGAGGTTCTACGCAAGCAATTGCTTGATCCGAAGGAGTCCTCTGCCGAGTACATGTCTCTTCCTTTGCAACTCAATATGGGCCAGAAGACAGACATGCCTCTCCTTTTCTCCAAGGTCTCCGAGGGGAACTACTATTCCATCATTACCATGATCAACCACCCTTTCTCGCGGGGTGTTGTTCATATCGAGTCGAAGGATCCTAAGGCACACCCCGTCGTTGATCCACGTTACCTGTCGCATCCACTGGACCTCGAAATCCTAGCTCGCCATACACAATATCTCGAGAAGATTATTTCCACAGCACCTCTGTGCAATCTTCTGAAGAAAGGAGGACGACGGATTCCTGCTGGTGCAGACCCCACGAATCTGACTGCGGCCAAAGAGATTGCCAAAGAACGATTGTTCACCGCGTTTCATCCATCTGGGACTTGTGCGATGATGCCGCAAGACATTGGAGGAGTGGTAAATGAGAAACTGGTTGTTTATGGAACGAAGAACTTACGAGTCGTGGATGCTTCAATTTTCCCGATTGAGCCGCTGGGAAACATCCAGGCGAGTGTTTATGCCGTGGCAGAGAAGGCTGCAGACTTGATCAAGGCGGATTGGGTGCCTTGAATCTACAAATCTAGAGAGGGTAAATGTACATATGTACATAGACAAATTGGCTTCTATCTACACAGTCTTAAATGAGTTTGCTGTGTTTGTATATTCTTAAATCTGCCTGCGGTTGATTTGTAAATATCTGCCCCGCAACCATCCATTTACGACGCAAAATACTAACTTATGGCTACACTAGTCGTACAGCGAGTGCTTCTCGATCGAGCTGACGAATGGCGCTCTTGACCCTTCTTGGGCAGCCCAAGTAAAAGCGCGCTAGCTAAGAGCCGTCACACCCATTTGAGGGGCTTACATGCTAGCTTATAAGGGGGATAGAGTGTGGGAAAGATTGAAGCGCTTGATACAATATGGAAGCAGCTAAATATAAAGTTGTAGGTTTGGAATTGAGGCCATCGAAGGCTAGCCGAGAGATAGCGCTAAGCCTATTGCGGACATACAACTGCCAATTTAACTTAAACGTCGCACAACTATCAGTCCTCTTCCTTCACCCCCAGATCGTATGCATTAGGCTTGAAGTCTATAAGGATCTAATCCGAACCTTCAATAACTTTACATCTATATTTGGGTGCAAGTATAGTAGCTGAATATTTCGCACGCCAGCCTTTTCAATTGTACCAACATTAGGCAGCAGCTGCCGTTCCAGCCAACAGGTCTGCAAAAGATGAAATATACTAGGGAATTTGATATTAAAGACTGACTGGCTATAGTGCAGTGAGTGAAATGCAAGTTGAGCAAGGTTATAGGTCTTTGGGTACGGACTCTGCTATGCCACCTCTTGCTACGGATATGCAAATGCTGGGGCTCCCGGTGGAAATCTTTGATCAAGTTGTTACAGTTTTACTTCCACTAGTAGGGCCACGAAAGCTGTTGCGGCTGCGGGTCATTAATAGTGAGTGCAGCTCATCTATGATCCTAAGAGAGAAGATGCAACTCCACCGCCACATGAGCCGTCTGCTCCTGTCTCTAGATAATCCAAAGAAAGCACATGGCTGAGCCCAAATAGAAGCCTTCAACCTCGCCATCCTCCGTTCTCTCTGCGACAGCTATCTCCACGACAAAAACGGGCCATTTCAGAGCTGGCTATGCGGCGCACTCTGGAGATCCAGCAAGATCAGCCCCCCGCTCATGGGCCGCTTGATACGCGCCCAGATGAACGCCGAGCCATACAATGAACTCTTCTCCCCCATTCTGAAAGCAATACAAGCCCTTCCCTCGCTCACAGAGTATGATATACAGATTATCTGCGAGGCGGCCGCTGACTACTTCTACTGGCCTGTTGACGAAGGCCATGAATTCGACCATGAAATCAATCTAGCATGGACAATCGAGTCGCAGAAGGCCAAGAAACGGCAGTATTGTGGCCACAGGTATCGAGCATGGCACTCCAAGTCTCGCGATACCAGCAAACAGTGTATTCTGAGCGCAGCGATCGCCACAGGCAATACAGCAATGGTGCGCGATCTGCTGGCAGAAGGCACTGTACTTGTTAATTACGAAAGTCCGTATTTCGGCAGACCATTGCAACTGGCAGCACGATACGGCCATATTGCGATCCTGCGACTTCTCTTGGACCACGGCGCGCATGTATTGGAGTCGCAGGATAGCCTGCGTCTGTTCGGTAGGTACTGGAGAGCTTACGGGGCTATGTTTTACCACAGCAGTGGCAGCGCGCTATGCGTGGCGAGTCTGGCTGGGCATTTGGATGTCGTGCGTATGCTTATGCAGCCGGAATACATAGGGTTCCAGACGTGGCGCGCGTTCAGCGATGTGGTGTCTGCTGCTGCGAGGGGCGGTCACGCTGGTATTGTCGAATTTCTTTTGGACATGGGGTGGGACCACGTTGGAGAGGGCGGAGATCTCCGAGCGGATCCATTGCGCTTATACCTCGACGATGTGTTCGTTGAGGCGTGCAAATATGGGCGGGCGGATGTCGTGCAGGTTATGCTTGGGAGGGGAGCGAATATAAATGTTCGCTACTTGGAGGCGGAAAGTAGTGGACTGCTATGTGCGGCGTTGACGGGTATGGCTCTACTCAAGGCTTCGGATTTATTTTAGCCAAGGGTGACTTCGAGGCAATGTAGGGCGTATTGATGTCGTTCGTGTGCTAATCCAAAATGGCGTTTCTCGCGAAACGCTGTTTCTCGAATCAGATAATAATCCCATCAGCAATGCCATCCGCGAGGGACATCTGGACGTTGCGAAGATGCTTCTTGCCTACTCTGGTTGGAATCCGGAGAACTATGCTCTCACCTGGGTCTTTCTACTAGACGCAACCATGGGAGTACAGGTACCGATGTTAAAGGTTCTCTTAAGCTTGGGAGTAGATCTCGGTGCCATGATTGACCAAGACACTGGCTACACAATAGGCGAGTCTCTAATGTCCGTGGCAATAAAGCAGAACTTCTCGCCCATTGCACGCTTGCTCGTCGAATTTGGTGTTTCGGTGAAGAAATGTCAGATGGATCTGGGGACCCGGGTGCATGAGGTCTTGCGAGACGAAGTGGGAAAACTTGTTCCGATGCGATTAGTCTCCAAGTTCTGGGGCACGCGGGTGCTCAGAGTGAGTTGGTCCGGGAGGGATTTTTAGTTGGACGCTTTGGAGGCTTTGTTTCTTCGTTCGTGTGCTAGATCTTCCACATCTGGCAGACAATATTGACTCTTCTATAAGCAAGCAATGTCGTGCTGTCTCCGAAACAATTAGCAGGAGGGACTTCAATATCAACGATATTACTTTACAATCATTACGCTGCTACACGCTAGAACCTTTTGAGTAGCATTCTATTCTATGATAATTTGCAACACTAGACGTCTATCATAAGCTGATTCATAACTTGTGATATTAATTGTACGTAGCTCTCGCTTATGCCCCTTTACCTGCGCACCTCCCTAAGATAAGGATTGAATAATAAGTATAGAATCCATGTATTAGTATAGAGCTATTCTTGAGCGGAATCATATGTTTTGATTTGAATATGAAATCTCAATAGCAGCAAGTCTAGAATTAAGACGATCTGTATTTTTATATTCATGTATGTCTTGCCCAATATTAGAGAAATTATAAGAGGTTTTTAACTGGCACTTGTATAAGATTATGTCTAGCCCTAATTCAAGACAGTTTATCAAGTACTGATACATCGGAATGTTTATTGTCGTCCTCGTCTCTTTTAACAGTTGCCGTTGGATCCGAGCGACATGGATACCCTTCGGTCATATTGGCAAATTTCCACTATAATTAAGTCAGTCACTTGGTGATATGAGTTTAGACCGCCCTTTATAGCTCTAAAATAGGAACTTTGGAAATATAGTCTTACGTCTTGAGCACTAAGAATGTTATCAAACAGATTACTTATATCTGCGGGGGTTTTGTTCTTTTTCAGGCTTGATAATGGATCATCATTGCCACAGACATTGAAGTACGAATTGAACAGCCCTGCTGAAGTGACTGGGAAATCATATAAGTTCGCTGGATCACCACCAGCAGCTTGGCTGTTGACTTTGTAAGTCGGAACACCATTTTTCTTGCCATTTGCAAGCCAGCCGTTATATAGACTATTGATATATCTGTAAGCCAAGTCAAGCACCCTTCAGAGAGATGCTAACTAACCTCTCAACATATTCTTCCATTACCATTCCGCCGAGTTTGGAGCCGCCTGTCATGGCAGAATGAACCATACCTAGAAGTGGTGTGAGTGGGCGTGGTTTATCCGGACAGCCTAACTTTTCTGTGCAGATTCCGGCACCGTCCTCGTTAGCATCGACGAGAAAGAAGCAAAGATCCGGGTAGCCATCTAAGCTAACGGCGCTATCGAACCTATCGGATCCGGAACCCTGAGACAAAATCAGTCACTTGCTTTTATGGAGGCTTAAAAAACAAAACTTGCCGTGAACATTGACTTGAATGTCACATCCTGACCTAGGCGATCTTTATCTTGACAGTTATATGGACGGATGCTATATTCTGTTATTGTCTGTCTCGGAAAGGAAAGGCAAAATGGTTATTACTCACATGAGGGTGGGCCGCACTTTGTCATTTTGATGCAAAGCAAGGGGAAGCAGGTGCGAAAACATTGCCTTCGCAGCATCGGCTCCAACATCGCCTACTTTCATAGCTCGAGACCACGCTCCGTCTTTCAACATACTCGTCAAAGTCGAGTAGTCAGAGATACCATTAACGACGGTGTCTCCATCCGTGATACCTTGGAATAGATTGCTGACTGCATTCTGTGCGCCATTACCCCAATCTGTGACGACGTGCTCCACAAGCTCGTCAAAAGTAGCTATTTCGTTGATGATAGAAGTAGCTCCTTCGCTGTTGCCAAGTTAGCAACCTTCGACTGATTTGCAATTGACTATTGCTTACATAGGATTCTTCCCAGCGGCGAGAATTTCAGTAACAACATCTGACATTTCAAATGCCATTTGATTTGCCATGAGCTTATAGTCATTCATCTTTCCCAAGTAATACTTGCTCATCTGCGAAGCTTGATAAGTTGGGGGTTTCCCAATTTTCATCGCATCTTTGGCGAGGTCGTTGACAGTAGTAGAAATGCTCTTCGCAAACATTTGGCCAGCGCCTACCGGTAAAAGAAGATCTGCAATCCAGCCCAAGATGTCCCCGGCGCCCATGTCTTTGTGGTTGTATTCGATATCGTACTCAGCAAGGTCAGCCACTCCGGCCAGACCGGCAACTCCAGCTTTTGTCAGATCGCTGTCCATTGGGGCATAGAACTGACTGAATTAGCGGCTGGATAGTCTTCGAAAAGATGTGGAGGCTTACGTTATTGATCCAGGAGACACTATCCAGAATCATTTTCCCTGCTGGGCCAACGGTCTGATCCTGTATAGAATATATAAGCCAATGATCTGGAAATTAGGGGGAATGACGAACGCAATCATGGCTTGCAGGTGCCCAACCAGTGCATTCATTGCTACTACGGTCATCACTGCAATCAAAGGTCGCATCATCCGTTCCAAAAAGCTCTGCAAGATAAGCAGTAAGGCTTGTATAGTGTCCTCTTGCATCTTGACGATAGCTCTGTATGGCAGCTTCTAAAAGTTGTTGAGCTCCAGCAGCTTCCCACTGGGTGCCAGGGTCGTTGTCTTGTGATTCTTTGAAGGTTGGGTCGGTGCATAGAACCTTCGCAGCTTCTTTGATATAGTCAGCTATCGATGTAGTACATACACTCCGGTCGTTCACAAAGGGGATACAGATTGGCACGATCATGACTTACTATCCAGGACTGAGGAGAGGCTTGGAGGAGCATCTCGTCGCGCTGCTCGAACTCGCAAATTATTTGAACTTGGAGCAGCTCGAACAACGGGGTATAGGAAGAAAGAAGCTTCTAGTAGTAAGATATAGTAGGTTGATGAAAAAAACATTTTGTATCACTGAAATGTATGTAGTTATTCAAACTATACCTAGTTCTTTGGGAGTTGAGCAGCTTTGGAATATCTACGAGGACTATATACAATTCTCCATCATTGCTAAAGTCCTCAAAATAGATGAATCTGCTAGTCTCTGTCCACCAGAGTCCACATTAGTTCAAGTATTTTGATCAACGAAGGAGTTTTGGTAAAGCGGCCATGAAAACCAGGGGTTTGCGTCCTGGCGGCTATGAAGGATAACATGCAGTTGGAAGATGGATTTGGTGGCCCCGAATTGGGGCCCTAGTTTGGGGCCCCATTGGCTCTATATCTACGGAATTCTTCAGCCTTGGTTGTAATATGCAAACTAGCAAACGCAAAATTAAGGACCCTTGCTGCGCCTACCTGATAGCGTTATAAGCTCACAGTCCTCAATCTCGCATGTGGTGTTGGTACCTCTTTGAGGATCGTGAGCGCATTGTTGGTCACCAACTTCAGGATTCGGGGGCTGAATTTCCCCAACTTGAGGCCCACTTACGCAGTAGGTTTCTCAGGGAGAAATCTTGAACTTCTGAAACATGGCAGACTTTCTGGGGATTACGCCAAGAATTCTGCCTTGTCCTAGTTTGCAGGTCATAAATTGTATGTCGAACCTGATTCAATAAAACTGTTGGAACAGCTAGCAGTGAACCTACTAAGTGCCAAATATAAGTATCTGCCGGATTGCATCCCATTGCGACCAGAAATCCACCTTCAAATATACGAACTCAAGCATTAATCGCCCGGCCTTCTTAGAAGACTTCACTCTTAGTTTGTGATTGCATCATGGTTTCCAAAGTCCTTCTTTTGCTATTCAGTCTTTCTTACCTAGTCCACAACAATGTACACGCTGCCTCCATTAGGCCCCGAGCACCAGACGAGAACTATGCGATGAATATTGGGGCATTCGCATTTGATGCATCGTGCAATGACAAGAACCCCTCTAACACGTCCGAGACCAAGCAAGAAGCTGTCGTTCGAGCATGGGCAGGCGCTCTGGAACTGGCTGCAAGCGCAAAGGCTCGTTTCGAAAAGACCAAGGCTACACTTACGAAGCACACTCCCCCAAGTAGCGCCGACAAAATGCTCGTAAATTCAGAAGATCCAGCGTAAGCAGCGGCATGCCTTTACCTTTAAGAATTTAGCTGATATGTCAAGATATGTCCAATATTTCAAAAACGACTACACGGCTGATATATTCACACAGGTAGGCGATATCTGGGGAAAAATGGTTGGGAGCGGGAATGTTCCAGCAGGTCAAGGAGACCGTCCATCTGATTCAGCAGGGGGCAAATTGTGGATAGTATGCCATTCGGCGTTCACGGACGATGGTGTGCAAGACGAGTGCAATAAAAACGGTGTTCCAAGCTTGGCAGTTACAAATAACATGGTGGACGACAAAAATGATCACACTGAAAGTTTTATCAACTTCTGCGACGGGTTCTTCGCTCAAGCGAGGTTTGATCGAAGGAAAGGCTATGTAACTAAAACTGAAGACAGCGATTCATGGACAGAAGTCCAAAAAGCCTTTTCACTTCAAGAAGACGATTTCGGAACTGAAGGTAATTCATGCCCTTCTTTTTCTACTCACTTACTAATTCGCGTCAGCCAACACACTTGTCCATGAATTGACGCATATTTGGTGGATTGGCCCTACGAATGACTGGATAAGGGAGGAGGATGGTAGTCTCACACAAACTCCTCCGGAAACATACGGATGGTTCGAATGCGCTGAGCTGGTGGCAAATCAAAAGGGAGTAGACAAGAGCCCGTGGAGTAGGAACGCGGACAACTATTCCTGGTACGCGGAAGTTGGCTATTTCGAAGACCTTGTTGGATCTGAATACTGGCCATCAGAGGGATATTTAAAGAAACCGGTTTCGGCTGTATGAGAAATAATCGGCATCGCTGGTGGAAAGCGGTTATGACATCTTTGGTGTCAAGAGCCTAGATTGATCGATTGATTGATTGATTAGCAGATCTAGACTTTCAAGAATTTTACGTGTTAGACCTTTGTAACCCCTGAAGTACTGAAAATTGTTTAGGCAAAGGTAGAAAAACTCATTTGGTATTGATAATTTAAGAGGATCCGACAACTCCATTCCAGCACCATTTCACCATCTCGTCAATTGTGATATGGACGCCCTGGAGGTCACTGAGCGTTCCCAAAACTCTCTTGCTCACACCCTCAATTATCAATCGGTTTAGTCCAGGCCAGCCATCATGCAGAACGGGCATCAAGATATCCCGAAAGCGCTCATCCATCGGAGCAATAACATCATCAGGGAGGCGCGAACCCGCCCGGAAGGTACGTCCCCTCCTAGTCCCTGTGAAAGTGTCTATTCCATTATAAGGCGAGTCTGTATGGCCTCCATGTGCCAGAACTAATGTTGAAGGACGAACATCCCTGATGAATGCGGCCCATTCATGATAAACAGAATCTTCATAGGTAAGGGGACCCGGCTTTGATTGGATTTGGAATTGTTGTCCCTGTTTACGTAAAGACAAATATTTCAGATGGCAACAGCGAGACTTCAGAGATGAATTTAATAGTCGTCTCATATTCCCTGGTCCGACTTGTTTTGGCAAGCCACCTTCCGGCCAGTCCTCTTCGAAAGTGGACAAATCTCGGTAACTGCGCACCCATCCGTTAACCTCAATACCCATGCGGAAGTTTTCTCCTGAATCGAGAATTCCAACTTCTTGAACGTTATTGAGAGAGAGGGAAGAGAGGGGCGCTTTGTCACTACCATGTAGGATGGCACAGGCAAACGCATAATGCATTTTCCCACCCAGACGAATATGCTGAGCACCTGGAAAGAACGATGGGAAGCGTGATAGCGGTATTGAAGACAGTGATTCAGCCCCACTCGACCCAGTATCAATATCGACGTTCGTGACCCAGTTCAGTAACGAGAACATTTCGTATACTCTTTTTGGAAGCCAGTTTACCCTCTGCCCGTTGAGTTTCTCTGGGAGGTATCTTGCAGCCCACCCTAAACCGAGAGACCAGGTAAAAGAGCGAACGTGACTGGCGTAGTGAGGCTTGCGTAGTAGCTGGTTGATGAATAGGTGTTGCTTGAGTAAAACGATTTTAAAATTTGCCGGAAATCGTTGTATTTGGGAAGGCTGGGATGCGATATAAACGGGTTCAAAGTAATGAACACTCAAATCGATTGTATGATACATCAATGGAATGCTGAGGCTATGGAATCGTCTCGAAACCTCGGATACTTTCTTAAGGGCGGATGCTGGGAGATCCTCAAGAATCAACAGGCAGAGCTCATCACTAAGCTCCCCAAGCCCGATTGGTTCAACCATAGCAACACGCTGCAGCGAGGGGTCCCTGTGGTGGATACCTTTGTTCGAGAAAAACACCGCTCCCAGGTGCTGCCTAGTCTTGCGTTCTATTCTCAGATTTTGCTTGGGGTCTGTTAGAATGAGTCGACGATGTGTGCGTGCTGTTGTGTTGGTGGGATTCCGGGAAGAAGACTCTGGTGATGCAGTTCGTGCGAATAGAATAGAATATACTCGAGTATGCTACCCAGCGAAAGGATCAAGACCAACTGAAGGATGAAACAGGGTCAAGCGGATTAAAACTCTAGTGATCCAGTCAATGTAGGTAAGTTATCCAACAGCAGGATCAAAACCAACTGAAGGATGAGGACGATTGAGTTGCGATACGAGGAAGAGGCGTAGCTGCAAAAGCTTCCGGGAGATCTGGTGGTTGATACTGTAGTGGGGTCCAACTACTGCCGCCCCCACATTACTCGAGTAGCGGCTGAAGATTGCTGTCAGCCTGTCACCAACGTATATCTAGCGTGGGGGCCGCATTCGTATTCCCTTGTCCCGAAATTCTTCATCAGCCCCCTCACGACGCTCCTAATAGCTCACCTCTCGCCTCTTTGCTACTACTTGCCACATAGCAATTTGCAGGACTTTGAACGGCCGTTCCTTCGGACTTTCCTTCGATACACCAAACCTTTGATATACATGTAGCGCCGCTGAGAAGGCGGGATCTATAACGAGTATGCGCCTTATTATGCCCCCAATCCAGTCGTAAAGAACCCTGCGCAAATGGCGCCACCTTTTATTCGGCCGTGGTATGGTAGGATTCCATTGCTGCTCTAAACACCATGCAAGGTGCTGGCTCGTTGTCCTAATGTTTCAGACAGTTTACGGCAGTATCCCAAGGCGCATTTGGACCAACAGAGGCTGGCAAATGACCATCACACATATATATTCATCAAGAACCGGAGAACTCCTGTTTTGTTTCCAAGTATCTTGAATCCGGTCAAGATTCATCCGCAGCTCGCATTCTTGTCATCAAGCACAGCCTTTCCATTTAGTATGAGACTACCTCTTGAACCCTAATCTACTTTTTCCATCTTTTGTCTTGTGCTGACTTTACCTCCTAGAACTTCTAGTTAACACCAACATCATGTTTGGAAGAGAGAATTTGGTCTTGTCAGTACTTGTTACTCTCTCAGCAAGTATACTGCTCCCGCCAGGAAAAACATGGACTCCCAATATTCTGGACAAAAGCAAATACCCTGACACTATCAAGTCTTTGATGTCAAAGTACCCCAATGGCAACACGCCCGTCTTCTCATTTCCACCCACCAAAGCCCCCATCTCCGACATCACCTCCATCAGCTTCTACGCCACGGGCCCGAAAGACGAAACCGGCACAGGGGATCAAGGGTGCCATGGCGGTGGCTCCCAAGGCGATATCGTCATCCCCAGAGCCGATTTCGAATACCCCAAGCTTTGCCCCTCTGGACTCGGCGGCGACGGCAACAATGATGATTTGGAGGAAAACGGGGCCAGCTTCAGCATTGCCGGCAATCTGGGCAACTGCCAGTTGAACTTTTACACGCAAGTCGGTTGTAATGATAAAGACTGGGCTGGATATATGCATGGTGCCGGGCAGAGGAAATGCAATGTTCCTCTCGATTCCAAGGGGAATTTGCTTAAGGGGTTGAGGTCGTTCAATTATATTTGTCCGGATTCGTAGCTGATATCCAAATTATGATTATGGAGACTGGTTTGGGATATGTCAGGCAATCTATGGCTAGAACTATAGAAGTGATCCAGAAACCCACGATTTTACATGATCAAAGATAACTTTGAGCTTATTACATTTCTAGAATTATAGCTGTAAACAAATCTTTGCCGGATCTTGCAGTCTAGAGATAGATTGTAACTAAAGTGTCATAGTCTCAGGAAAATACAAGGAATCCTCAGAGCTAGCCTCTCCGTATAAGCGGCACTGCTTTTAAAGGTCTGACATGCACGACCTTCCTCCGTACTTCTACTACGCCTCCGCTTGCTAAATCCTACGGTAGGGGGTCCTTGTACTACCGACCTTGTTTAAACGAACGACATAGAATACTCTATACCTAGACTAGAGAGCAGTACTAGACATCGCGATATACGGATATAAGAGCACAACCTAGTTTCATATCAGTCTAGTTCTTACCTTTGAGCAGACTTATAAGGTTATCAAGGATTAAATTCTTGCTGAGTATAAGTTTTATTTGAAGAGGCGTATCTAGTAACTAGTCTATTGTCTAATTCGCGATTAAGTGATTGATAGTCGTAGATACAAGAACAAAAGATATAAAAGAGTGGATCAATTACAGGAGAGGGGTAGTGTAGAAGTTAATACTGCCTGAGAGCAATGTCTCAAAAAGGGAATTATAAATTATCACGAAAGAAGCGGATATAGGGCGAATCAAATAGGATCGAAAGTGACGCATCAAATTGTCCTTGTAGTAAAATGTCCCAGATATGCAGGGGGAACATTGATAGAGAACTCCTAGCCAAACTCCAACCCACAAACAATCCGCCATTTTAGTATCCCCCAAGTACAAATCACGTGCCTAAGCGTAGAGCTTCTTTTCATAGCTTTCCATATTGACACCGCCCTCCAACTGCGCGCTGGCTGTTCGGATTTGGAATCTTGTAGTGCCATTTGCGACTGCTTCATGAAGATTCTGTAGAGACTTCTGGCCACAATCCTGCAGAGAGTGCCTGAGTCCTGCGGCGAGGTAAGGCACGAACTTGGTAACCGATCCTCTGAGATACGAGTTAGTAGATGCATCAGAGTGGGTAGAATATGAGCGAAAGAGGATATGCAGTAACGTACCTGTGTGCAACGGCCCCGGACACACCCTGAGCTACAAGCACGCTGTCGCCCTCGGAGAAGTAGCGTGCAGTTCCAGCATTGCTCTTCTGGCTGTCCTTGGCACCCGCGCCAGCCTTCTTGTCCTGCATGGCGTCGATACTCCCCATGCCTCGATACGCCTTGACAAGCTTTCCCTCCCGACTGAGGAAGGATGTACCAGGAGACTCGGTAGTACCGGCCAAGAGACCTCCCATCATGATGGTTGTAGCTCCGAGAGCAAGACCCTTGACGATGTGACCAACGTTCTGGATGCCTCCATCTGCTATGCAAGGAACACCATATCTGGCAGCGAACGAGCTGACGCTGTGAACAGCAGTGGCTTGGGGACGGCCAACAGCCATAACCTCCTGTGTGATACAAGCGCTTCCGCTTCCCATACCAATTCGGAGGCCGTCGACGCCAGCTACAATGAGATTTGCAGCTTGTTCACGGGTAACAACATTGCCACCGATGACATCTAGACCAGGGTATTTCTCCTTGATATATTTGATCATTTCGATTTGGTAAATGCTGTCACCCTGACTGCTGTCCAAGATGACGATGTCTAAGCCAGCATCAACCAACTTCTGCAGACGGATCTTGTCCTCTGGTCGTGTTCCGATCGCAGCGGCGCAGATCAGTTGCTTGGAGTCGGGAAGTTTCGAAGCGAGCGGGAAGTGGATGTTCTTAGTCAAGTCGGAGCGCGAAATCATGGAGACGAGGTTTCCTTTCGAGTCAACGATTGGGAGCTTGCCCTTCTTGGACTTTCCGAGAATGCTATTGCATTCCAGGAGATCGGTCCCAGATATAGCAGTGATAAGATCAGTGGTCATGACAGCAGAGACAGTCTGATTGAGGTTCTCCTCGAACTGAATATCTCGATTTGTCACAATACCGATCAGCTTGGAGCCAAGCTTGCCGTTTTCTGTCAAGTAGGGTCAGCAGATGAATATATCCCTGATTCTGACGAAATGCAAGATGTGCTGTTCACTTTTGTTCATAAAAGCATAAGATTTTCCCCACGACCTTGCGGTCAATACGGATGAACGAAAGTTATATGTATAGGTTGATAATCATAAAAGTGTGTTGTTTGAAGAAGACATAAATGGGGCTGCTTACCAGTAACTGGGAAACCACCGAAACCCCACTGCTCCTTCAAGGCCTTGACCTCTCCGATGGTAGTGTTGCGGTGGAGGACGATTGGATCGAGGATAAAGCCGTTTTCATACCGCTTGACCTTCTGCACCATCTCGGCTTGCTCATCAGCAGAGCAGTTGTGGTGGATAACACCCAAACCTCCCTGCAGAGCCATGTGAATAGCCATGTCATGCTCGGTAACCGTGTCCATGGGCGAGGAAACAAAGGGAGTCTTGAGAGAGATGCGCTTGGTGACTGGGGACTCAAGAGCAACCTCAGACGCGGCGAAGCCGATATGGGCTGGCAGGACGAGGAAGTCATTGTAGGTCAAGCCACCGTGCTTCTCGGAGTCCATGAGCATGTTGATGTCCATCCCGTCACCCTTCTGGAAATGGGCGAGATCATCGACAGCCTGGAGACGGGTCAGCAAGGCTGTTTGACAATGTCCCAGGGTGCGAGAAAGGTACGAAAAAGATGCGGGAAGGCGCTCGAAAGATGCTCAGAACAGCGAGGAGAAGCTGGGCCATGATTGACTCGCCATGTACTGCCAGCGCCATCCCCCATAAAGTGTCTGTATCTGAAATTGTGGTAGATTTACCTTGGTGTGGTCCATGATATCCTGGCCCCAGGCAAAGTGCGCCTTTGTGTCTCCGTTGGTGTGAGGCATTGTGGAGAACGGAAGAGGAGGCTGGAATATAGCGAATGTAGTCGACGAAGAATAATGAGGTAGCAGGTCAAGTCAAGGTCGACGGGTTGAAGTTTCCTTCTCCCAAGAGAGAAAAGAAGAAAAAAGAAAAGCTCGAAAATTTGACGAAGGAAAGGAAAGATTTGGTGGGGGTGGAGCGGAGCGGAACAACCTTCGGAGAAACATTTACCCGACGGGACCAAGGATTTCTGCGGGATAAGAAAACATGCTTGGGTGGTGAAAAAACTACGAGGATCCGTATAAATACTACTAGAAGCTTGCAGCTAAATTCATACCTACCTACCTACCTACAGGTAGGCAGGTAAGGTAGTAAAGATGCACATCTAATCACCGCTGATACTGTGTAAGAAGCAATTAGACATTTAATCTCCATCTACATCTTCATCTTGATCCCAAAATCAATATCAAATGCCGTGATGTGTTGTTCGAGGTTGCCGTGCCAGCCACACCGCATGTTTTTTTTCGCTTGTTTCTCCCCTCACCTGCCTGCATTACCGTGCCGTCTCGTATTTACTCCCTGCTTTCATACGAGCACTGTATGCACATTATTGCATTGATTGTATTGTATTGTATTGTATTGCATTGCACCACCTCCCCTCACCTCCTCACCTCCATATAATCTCTCCCTTTGCCGTGGCTGGATCTCCAACATTCCTCGCATCCATCATCCATCATCATCCTCCGTTAAATTCGCTTTTCTGCTTCAAGCGCTGCGCGCCTAATCTTCGAGTCAATATCAACAAACCAACCACACCGCAAGCACTTTTCTCCTCCGCCTTATCCTCCCATCTCTTTGCGCCGAACCTTTCTTGCGCGGCCGGGAGGGCGACCATGCATGGAACATAGCCGACCGCTGTCCTACTTGAAATCCCCGCGACGATAAACACAACACACAATTCACATACAACGTCGGCATGGCGTACCGACAGTCCCTCCGCCCAATACAAACCGCCGACTACCCACCTACAAAGCGACAATCCTCCAACGCATCCACCGCCTCGTCAGGATACTCTTACGCATCCGGCGCATTCGATTTGAGCCGGACAAGCACTCTGTCTTCCGCAACATCGAGCGCATACACAGGCCATAAGAGGGGACAGAGTGAGTCTACGGGCATGGCATCTCCTGATTTTGCAAACAGAGGCAAGCGTGGAAACCTGGAGCCAAGTCCAGAAAGCGCATACAAGAATGTGCGCCAGTCTCTCCGCCCTCTACCCCAACCGCCTGCCGCAACAACCCCAGAAAGAAATGGCTACCATTCGCGCGGTCAAAGCATGGACGTGGGGTACCCTTCGCGTGGACAGAGCACCGATACGAGCAATTTGGCATACACAGGCTACAATGAAACTACGAATACACGGCCATCCCCCATGAGACCCAATTCGGCATATACAGACTACAACGAAACTACGAATACACGGCTATCCCCCATCAGACCCCAGTCCTCATACACAGACCACAACGAAACCTCGAACAAACGGCCATCGCCCATCAGACCAAATTCTATGCTCCTAACTCGCGCAGACTCGCTCAACCGCAGGAGGGGTCACACCATGCAACACAACCACAGTCCCTTCGCCGCGCCGGATTTGCAAAGTCTCCAGAAATCCTCGACCAGCCAGCTACGCACATTGTCCAAGTTTGCGGAAAATGGATCATCTGATAGTTTCAGCATCACTTCTCCGGCGCAAGAAGTCGTTGGTCTTCACGGACGGAGGAAATTACAGCGAAGTGGAGGAGACAAAGCCAATGGGCGGAATTGGATGGACAAACAACGTCAATTTTTGCAGGCTTACGAATACTTGTGTCACATTGGTGAAGCCAAGGAATGGATGGAAGACATTTTGAAGCGTGAGATACCTCCGATTGTTCAGCTCGAGGAGGCTCTGCGAGATGGCGTTACTCTTGCAGAACTTGTTGATGCCTTGTATCCCGAGCGCCGTCTGCGTATATTCCGATCTCCAAAGTTACAATTTCGACATTCGGACAACATCGCAATCTTCTTTCGACTCGTTGCTGAAGTAGAGCTCCCAGAAAACTTTCGATTCGAGCTGGTCGATTTATACGAAAAGAAGAATATACCGAAGGTCATCTACTGCCTTCACGCGCTGAGCTTTGCACTTTTCCGGCGGGGCATCGTCGACTTCCAGATTGGCAATCTTGTTGGACAGCTTGAGTTTGAAGACCACGAATTGGAAACTATGCAAAAGGGGCTGGATAAGGCCGGCGTCAGCATGCCTAGTTTTGGTAATATGGGAGCGAGCTTTGGTTTAGAGCCCGAGCCGGAGCCTGAGCCTGAGCCGGAACCAGTGGAGAGCGAAGAGGATCGTATCGACCGAGAATTAGGGGAGAATGAGATGGCGATCATCGACCTCCAGGCACAAATTCGAGGTGCAGCTGCTCGCATGCGATGTGGCGACATAATGCAAGACCTCTGGGACTCCGAGGCTATGTTAGTTGACCTACAATCGCGGATCCGGGGCGACTTTTCACGGCAAATTTATGAATACCGTCTAGATATGCGAAGATTTGCGGTGAACCTGCAGAGCGGTATTCGAGGATATCTGGTACGACAACGGCAGCACAATCGGGAATCATTTTGGAAAAGCAGAAAAGGCGATATTTCAAAGTTGCAGAATCTAATCAGGGGCAAGAAGGCCAGAGACGAAGTACACATGACGAGATCTCAGTTACGACATGAAGAGCTGGAAGTTCGAGATGTACAAGCCAGCATTCGAGGCTTCATGTCCCGCCGAGCTTTAGCAAACCAGAAGAATGAGACAAAGACTTTAGCTGGGCCAGTCAAGGATCTGCAATCCGCCATTCGAGGCATGTTGCTCAGAAACCTTGTCGCCGAGGACTACGAAGAGCTTTGCCGTCAAGAGAGTTCAATCAATGCGATACAGGCTTTCACAAGAGCCATGCTGACCAGAATTCAGATCTCTCGGCAGAGAGAGGCACTCGAATCATCAACACCGCCTTGGATAGCTCTGCAAGCTGTGTCGAGAGGAAACGCCGTCCGAGACCAGATTCGGTCGGCGAAAGAGAAACTGACAGCCCATATCGCTGAAATAACGTCTTTGCAAGCATTCATTCGCGCAAATGCAGTTCGCCAAGAAGTGGCTTTGACTCTGTCGTCGCTTGAGGCCCAACAACCATCCATAGTTGAGGTTCAGAATCGAATCAGAGGAATGCTGCTGCGAGGCAGCATCGCCAATGATCTTGAAGCGCTCGAGAATGAAACTCTGCAAATCTCAAAAGTCCAAGCTTTTGCCCGGGGATGCTTGCAGCGTCAGCAGTTTGAAGCACTTCTCAATGAGCTCGAATCCCACTCGACCGAGATTCTTGAGTTGCAGTCATGGAGCTGTGGTGTTCTTCTCAGAAACAGCATCGCCAATGACCTTGAAGCGCTTGAGGATGAAGCACCGCAAATCTCAAAAGTCCAAGCTTTTGCCCGAGGATGCTTGCAGCGTCAGCAGATTGGGGCACTTCTCGATGAGCTCGAATCCCACTCCGCCGAGCTCATTGAGTTGCAGTCCTCGAGCCGTGGTGCTCTTCTCAGAAACGACATCGGCATGTTGCTTGGTGAGTTGGAGGCCGAAGAAGAATCCATCATCGAAGTCCAAGCAGCAGCGAGAGCATTACTGGTCAGAGCCAAATTTGCCGAGAAGAAGCGCTTCTTCAAAGAGAATATGGAAAAGGTGGTGAAAATCCAGAGCTTCGTTCGAGGTCGATTGCAAGGAGAAGCGTACAAGAGTTTGACGACTGGGAAGAACCCTCCAGTGAATACCGTTAAGAACTTTGTGCATCTTCTCAACGATAGCGATTTCGACTTTAACGAAGAAATTGAATTCGAGCGCATGCGGAAGACGGTTGTTCAGCAAGTACGGCAAAATGAGATGGCCGAACAATATATCGACCAGCTCGATATCAAAATTGCTCTTCTAGTCAAGAACAAGATTACCCTAGATGAAGTTGTCAAGCATCAACGAAACTTTGGTGGTCACTCTGGGAATCTTCTCGTTAATACTTCAATGGCTTCCGGAAATCATTTCGACCTCAAAGCTTTAAACAAGAACTCGCGGAAGAAGTTAGAGTCCTACCAGCAGCTCTTCTTCACACTTCAAACCCAACCACAATACCTCGCACGACTTTTCAAGAGAGTTCGGGAGCAAGGGACGTCCGAAAAGGACTGTAAGCAGATTGAAACTCTGACCATGAGACTCTTTGGGTATGCGCAAAAGCGACGAGAAGAATACTATCTCCTGAAGCTTATTGCTCGATCAGTCAAGGAGGAAGTGGACGGAGTGAATTCGATCCAGGAATATTCTCGAGGAAACTTCTTCTGGTCGAAACTGCTATCGAACTATACCCGGTCGCCTCGAGACAGAAAGTTTCTTCGCGAGCTTTTGGGTCCCCTCATTACAACAAACATCGTCGAAGATCCAGCGCTTGACCTTGAGAGTGATCCCATGCAAATCTACCGCTCCGCAATCAATAACGAAGAGCTTCGGACCGGACGGCCCAGCCAGCGGCCGCTGGACATTCCCCGTGAAGCTGCAATCAAGGATCCAGAAACCCGTGACATGTTCATCGATCACTTGCGAGACCTTCGTGAGATCTCAGATCAATTCATGCTAGCTCTGGAAGCTTTGTTGCACAAGATGCCTTATGGCATTCGATTCATCTGTCGGGAGACGATGGGTGCTCTGTGCCAACATTTCTCACGGGAACCTGAGGACCGTCTACTTCAAATAGTTGGCAATTGGCTCTGGAAATTCTATCTTCAACCCGCCTTGACAGCTCCTGAGTCAATGGGTGTTATTGAAAAGCAGCTTACGCCACTGCAGAAGCGCAACCTCGGCGAAGTCGCAAAGGTGCTGGGTCAGGTCGCGTCCGGGCGATTGTTTGGAGGCGAGAACATCTATCTGCAACCTCTGAATGCTTACGTCGGAGATGCAATTGACCGAATGCGTCTCATTTTTTCCAACATTGTATCGGTTCCAGACGCGGAAAGCACATTCGATATCGACGAATACAATGATTTGTACGCCAAGTCGAAACCAACCCTGTACATCAAGATGGGTGACATCTTCTCTATTCACACCCTTATCGCAGGAGACATCCCTTACATTTGCCCGAACAGGGAGGACATGCTTCGAGAGATCATTCAAGAGCTTGGTAGTGCAAAGAACAATGAGACCGAAATGACAGGTGTGGCATCTGGAGAAATTCAAATGAGTCTCAATCCCAAGCTGCACGACATCGAAGATCCCGAAGCAGAGGTCAAGGCTCTATTTATGGAAACCAAACGATGCATCTTGTACATTATCCGTATTCAGTCTGGCCCCAACCTCATGGAAATCCTTGTCCGTCAAATCACACGCGAAGACGATCAGAAGTGGCACGACTTGCTTCGAGAAGAGTTTGCCGCGGGTAGCAGGACTCGTGGCGCATACTCAGATGCAACTACCTTGGTTGATATCAAGTCAATGTCTTACAAGGAACTGAAACGAACAGCCTTGGAAAACATCATGAGACTCGAACAATTCGGCCGCATCTCGCGGCACAACTACTATCAAGACATCCTGAACGCCATCGCACTTGATATTCGGACGAAGAGCCGAAGACGAGTGCAACGACAACGAGAACTGGAGGGTGTTCGACTTACATTGGGCAATTTGGGCGAAAAGGCAGAATGGCTAGATTCTCAGAGGAAAAGCTACGATAACTACATCGAGCAAGCCATGATGACTCTGCAGAAGAAAGGGTAAGTCCATCTTGATCTCACACATGCAACACAGACTGACAATCCTACAGCAAAAAGCGCTTCCTCATGCCCTTTACCAAACAATACAACCACGAACGAGAACTCGAGCGCTCGGGCCGGAAGCCCAAATTCGGCTCCTTCAAATACTCCGCGAGAACACTGTGTGACAAAGGTGTATTAGTCTCGTGGAAGGGCCACAGCGAACGCGAGTGGGACAAGATCAACCTGACTATCTCTTGTGACGAGGTCGGTGTCTTCTTCATCGAGGGCAGCAAAGGCAGTATCCAGATACCCGGCGCCAGCGCTCAGGTTCCCATGGATAGCTTATTGGCTGCGCAATTCGCAAATCACCAATACATGGACTTGTTCGAAGGAGGCATGAGGCTTAATGTTAATCTGTTCTTGCATTTGTTGTACAAGAAGTTTTATCGAACTGAATGATGATCGCATGCATGACGGATACAGTGGGGGTGTTTTGGTCTATGGAGTTCTTGCATGGCTATGGGGCGTAAGATAAGATGTGAGTGAAGGAGGCAAACGGTTAGATTATGCATTTATATTTGTTCGTGTATATACCTGTTGGGTCCGGGATGGCATGGGATGGAGTAGTGATACGGAATAGGATATTCGAAGTTATATTATAATGAATCAAATGCCTCTACCCTCAAGCCCATTACTTCTGCGCAATGAAGATGTGCAATGAAAGATGTGGCATACACGTTTTCTTTGTTATTTGTTCAACTATATTTACATTGGGCGGTCCCTAGTCGCAGCTTCCTATGCGGCTCTAATATTCCAGATGCAACGAGGATGAGGGAGGATTCTTACTTTTCCGTGCCAGCAAAGCTCCTTCCTTTCACTCAGCATGAATACTAATCCTCAAGCACAAGCGACATACAATCACTTTCCATCACCTTCACGATCAAACCTTGTCCCACAACATCCCAGAAACAACCTCACCCAAGCAGATCAACAAACACAACATGCGCTTTTCCCTCCTCCTATATCTCGCGACAAATCCTCACATCTTACACGCCACTCACCTCCTCAATCCCACGCTACCAGAACCGACCCCCCTCCCTCGCTCACGCACAACCCCTCCTGCGAATTCGTCGGCCAGGCACTTGCAATATGCAACTCTCTCACGCCCTCCTTCGAAGCCCTGCCCGCCACCTCACAGGCTCTTTGTCTCTGTTACTCTGGGACACTATGGGCGCCTGATGTTTTCGACGCCGCTGTTAGGTATTGCGCCGACTTTGCGGACACGGAATTTGATTCTGTGTACGCGGCTCTGCGGGATCTGGAAGGGTTTTGTAGGGATGTTGGGGATGTAGTGACGGATACTCAGAATACCAGTGCATCGGCACTTGCTACGACTGAAGGTGTGAATACCGGCATATCAGTGCTTGCTACGACTGGAGGTGTGAATACCAGCATGTCAGTAATTGCTACGACTGGAGGCACTCAGCCTACCAGCATATCAGTACTTGCTACGACTGGAAGTGTCAATACCAGTGTGACTGCGTATGGTGACGAACCATGCAGTGTAATGAACGCCCTGGTGAACAATTGTGCAAATCAGACTGCGGGTTTCGAGGATTTGCAACTCAGCGCAAAGGCCAGATGTCTCTGCTCATCATCCGATCCTTTCGATAACGTCGTCTCGTCGTGTTGTCAGGCCGCGAAGACGCAGGCCCCTGCTCAATACACTTCGGCTACTGCGCTGAAGGGATTATGTGCTATTGCTGGTGGGAGCCTTTCGAGCTACAATTCTGCTTCTCTTTCACGATCCATCACGCCGTCTAGGACAATCTCAAGTTCGCCGACGGAAACGACAACTTACCGGGCTATCACATACACGGTGGTGCCCACGCAGGTAAATCACCTTCCTTAAGAATGTCTTGACTCATGGGCCACCTGATGTCAACCTCCAAACTTACCATGTTGGACAACGCTGACTCTGAATTATAGATGAAAGCTACAGGAAGCTTGAAGAAAACTACCAGGGTGGAGATTGTCGGTGTTAGTTTTGTGTGTGCTGCTGTCGCGCTGTTTTTATGCTAGGTTTGCTTCTGGGTGGGACTTTCTTGAGGCTTATCCGGGAGCTGTAATCCCACTTTATGAATTGATGAGCTGTGATACCTGGCGTCGTATCTTGTTGCATGAATGCTGGTCCTTTATGTATGTAAGATCTCTGGTTGTAGTGGGCTTTATTTGTGTCACCATTCTTTACTATAAGCATTTCTGGACGAGCTCGGTAAGGTGGCATCCTCTAGCTATGTTTGTCAGACTTGGATCAAAGAGTTCACATGTATATAATAGAACCCTGGCGAACAAAGAGGTGTCTTAACAAATCGCTTTTAGTAAAATAATCCAATTTCACAGGACAAAGAGCAATTGTCCATTCTCAACCGAAGCCAGCCATTTTCCAAGACCAAGACAAAGACATCCAACCGCACCCCATCTGATTACTCACTTCTAAATAATCTCAGCAGATCTTTACATAGCTCGACATCTTCGAACTGGCCGATCTCCAGTATGCCTCCTAAAACACCATACTACGAAAAATATGGTACTCACCCGGCAATCATCTCCTTCGCACCGCACAAATCCGGCATCACCCCATTATCACCACTCCATCCTGCCATCAACCTCTTGTCACCTACAAGCAGGGAAGTACGAGATGAGCTCGAGGCGTTCCAGAAGGGTGTTATGAGGGGGTATACGAGCCAATGGCTACGCGAACTAGATATTATTTCTGAACGGCCTTTTCCTTTCTCGCCGTTGAATATTGAAGTGGTAGGTTGGATGGGGAGGGGGAGGTGGGATAGAGTGGAGGAGTATGCTGTGGAAGAGATGAATGGGATGGATGGGATGGATGGAACATATTGGAACGCAGGAAATGAAAAAGTATGGAGAGTTCTGAAGGAGTGTCTAAGGCTCGTGAGTATCATGCTCGCGCATACTGCCAGGCATCCTTGGTTCGATGCCTTGCTATGCGCACCGCGGATACCGATTCCTCCATCCCGCTTCACGACGCGCGACCAGAATCGTTTCCCTGGACCCGAGCTAGCGCAATGCTGGAAGTCCTTCAGTTGTCGAAACCCTTGCGCATTCAACCCTAAAGAAACAGAATCGAGAATGTCAAGAATCGTAAATGAGGTTTTGAGGAAGAAGCTGAGTTTCGGGTTCATGTCCTTTGATGTTGATCCTCGGACCAATATCCCGTTTGAAAATGGCTTGAAAGTCGATGCGATGACTAGTTTTCAAGAGAAAATCAAAGTATATATTAGTTATCAGCTTGTTGCTCCCCTTTTGAGAGAAGATTTGACACCGGGGGAACGCATGGCAGAGAGAGTTTATACAGCGAAAACAATTTTCCATGAACTGATGCATGTCTTCAACTACGCAGCGCAGAATTTCAAAAACGGCAAGTATCTAGGGGTGGACAGATACAGGAATTTCGAACCCTATTTCGAGGAGGAAGCCGAATCTGAGTTCGTTTCTCCACTACCTCCTTCTACGGATCTGAATCGCGAGACTGATAGACGGAAACTACCTTAGATTAGGACTTTCAGCCGAGACGGCGATTTTTGGAGGACCCATTAGACCGATTCTCACACACAACTATTCGCAATCTAGAGCGCACCTCGGCTTCTTCCTCACCTCCCACCCACTGCCCGACTCTGGCGTAGGGCTCTTCGACGTACCGCGCCTTATCAAACCAGGGATTCCAGACCCGAGTACCTTCATGCCGATTCCGCTTACTTTTTTCGCTGCGCTGCACGAGGATGCGTTCTGGAGGGTCCATGTTGCGAAGTACGGTATGAATGGGCTTTTGAAACCCATTTCCGCACTTAGTGTTGCGGCTTTTGGTACTAGAGGAGATAGAGGAGATCGAGTTGTTACGACAAGTGATGGGTATGAATGGCCTGCGCTCGAAAGTCGTGAGATTTATCGCCTTGCTTCGATGAGCCCGCACCAGAAAGAAACTCATAGGAAACTTATGAAAGCAGATCTTGTGGCTACTTATCAACCGCTTACTGTTAAGCGCGATGCGCAGGTCAAAGAGGTTTTGAACTCAGCTGAAAAGCTGGGGAGATCTGAAATGGGAAGTGGGAATTATGAATTCTTTTTCGGCTGTCTGATTGAGGACTTGGAAGCGCTGATTCCGGTACACGAGGCTATCGTGAGACATATTTCGATTCTAGAGAAATATGCAGGGACTGAATTGATGGATACGCGGAGAGATGTTCAGGCCTTTCACTCGCACACCAGGCGGTACGTCGATAGTCTGTTGCAGGGTTTTTGTGGGGAGATGAGGGAAAGGCTAGAGGCGATGGCTAGGAGTCTTGACCAGCTCACCGAAACCACGTTTCTGGAGGCCTATAAACCGGATGATCAAGCTTGGGCCGCGAAATACCATATTATCTCCCCCGAGACCATGCTCATGGAAATGCTGCAAGCGTTCGATGCTGGCGATCTTGAGAAGTGTCGCGGGATTTGCAACGAGCTTACGGGGACACTTGATGTACCGTTGCATATCCAGGCTATGGCTCGGGTGAAACTGGGGGAGATGGAGTTTGGGAGTATCTGGCAGAGACTGGAGAATGTTAGAAGAGCTGTGGGTATATTTGAAAGTCTGGATGTAGAAAGTGTAGATGAGCATTTGAGGGATCCTGTGGCGTATTTCGCGAATAGGGGGGTTGAGTTGATCAGGGAGTTGGAGGGACAAGAGGTGAAAGAGTTGGAGAGAGGATGGAAAGTGGCCTGTGGGCCTTGAGCGGTGGTTCGGAGGAGTACCGACGGGTTGATTTTCTCATTGGCCGTGGGTTCGAAAAAAAGTAGATTTCAGGATCACTATTGTAGTTAGGAAATACTTCGAAGGAGCAGAAGAACACTAACATAGATCGGGTCCTATATGGATGTATGAATTGTGGGGTTAATAGGGGTTATTCGATACGCGACATCGTAGCCTTTGCTGGATATTAGGGGTGAGGGGTAAATAAACAGAATTCGCTAGCTTGACAAAACCACGTTGCACACCTAGGTAAGAATTAATGAAAGGTAATACATGGTGCAGTATGTTTTGCTCGAATCATCGAGGTATATAAAAAAAGATCCGAGGCCGAAGAAGGTTTGTAAACAAGCCCGTGCAACCAGTTTCGGGCAATTATCTTCTACAATTTCATGAGTATTTCACATGTCATTATCATCCATATCGTCCTAGCAAGCTAGACTTCTATACCCCTCATATATCACCTCCACTAAGACCCTACGCCTTACGTAACACGTATACTATTTCGTAGCATCGTACCTTTGTGACCAAGGATTGATACCTATGTATAATTATTCCTAGCTTACGCACCGTTGCCGTTGTAACCGATCAAGTTGTTGGTGCTTTTAGCATCTATAACATCACCAGAGGTGGCTAGAGCCTGGATACGGGATGCAACAGCGGCTGGGGTAGTAATACCCTCAAGAATGATCAGGTAAGCGGCAAGACCGGCGATGTGGGGAGTAGCCATGCTCGTACCAGACAGGAGTTTGGTAGCAGTGGGGTGTCCAATCCACGCAGAGAGAATGTTGACACCTGGACCAAATACATCGATGAGGTCGCCAAAATTGGAGAATGATGCGCGTGTATCCTGGTAATCGATGGCACCGACGGTGATAGCAGTTGGCTCTGAAGCGGGCGAGAAAAATGAAACATCTTTGTCATCATTACCTGCAGCGACGACAATGGTTACGCCCTGGTTATATGTGTCCCTAAAAGCAACTGTCAGCTTTCCTTTCCATGAAATCATCCAAGTGAGCAAACTCAATAGCAAGTCGAACTCTGAGTCTATCTGTAGATCTCGAGATACGTAAAAGATGGTAAAGGAATGAAGAACATGTCTTACTTTACGGCGGAGTTGACTGCAGAACTGAAACTTTCTCCGAGAGACATCGCGAGTACAGCGTTGGAGGCGTGGTTGCTACCAACCCACTGGATACCGGAAATGATATTGGAGTTAAGTCCTATTCCCCTCGAGTCTAGAACCTTCACGCCAACGATCTTTGCGGACTTGGCGACGCCGTAGGTGCTGCCTGCAATTGTTGCAGCGCAGTGCGTACCATGTCCACACTCGTCAATGTCCTAATTTTTATGGATGATCAGCGAAAGTCAGACATGTTGAATTTCAACAAGATTGGCTTACATTAGATCCAGTGACAAAATTAACACCCATGGAGGCGCGGTCGCCAAATTCCTCGTGGAGGGTATAAACACCGGAGTCAACAACATAGACTGTGGAGCCGTTACCGGCTGTTGTGTCATAAACATAGCTCCTATTTCCCTTGTCTTTGTGGGATATGCGGCCAAGACCCCAGGGTGCTTTAACTTGAGTGGTAAGGTCGCTGGCGTACACCATGCTATCCTTCTCAACGTAATTGACTTCGGGTTTTGCGGCAATCTCAGCGATGGTTGCTGCATTGGCATTGATCTGATACCCTTTCAACAGATCCATGGTGTACTTGGCTCCAATACCATCAGTGTCACGCCTTGACAACATCGAGCTGATAGATTTTTCGTGAGACTCAATCGTAGCAGCATCGATATCGTTGTTGAAAACAATAATGTAGCTGTCTGGAACTACGTCGTTGGCATCATTGTTGCGAATTTTGAGATGTCCAGGGTGGGGAGCAGGTGCCGCAAAAACAGGGGCAATCACAGCTGCCAATGCAGCGAGCTTTATGAGATAGGAAACCATTATACGGAGTTCCAGGGGCAAAGACCGTAAAAAGGGGGTCTCATAAGCGAGGAGTATGCGGGTAATGAGAGAAATGGGGGTAAAGTTCTGGGTATAAAGTTTTGAAAAGATGCATCAAGTTACATGTACTTTATAACTTTCATAGGTGTAAACCAAACTGTGAAGCACATGAGACAAAATGAATATGGAGGTGCAACCCAGAATGAGATAACTGTTCTCACTCGCTTAAGCCCCCTTTGGTAAACAGAAGCTAGGTGCACCGGATTATGCCTAGATGGTACCTCTTCGGACCACCTCAGACCCACCCCTCACACCACCCTGCTAAAGAGTGACGTTTGGCCTGGGTCAAAATAGGGAATTACGATTATAATGTAATTACCAGAAAGCCTCCCTAACCAAAACCCCTAATTAGCTATGGCCGGGAATTACAATCTTAGGGGTTCACCTCTCTGAGTTCTACTTAATATACTATGTATTTCTCCTCAAAGCCAAGTTATGTACACTCTATGTTTACATACCAATGTGCATGCTGAAGAGTGAGGATGAGTTGGTTATCTTAAAGATTTAACGCCTTGAAACAACCTAAATATACTTAGTAGAGGCGATAGTAGGAGTCTTGGCGAGTCCTTTGTCTTATGGCTTAGGCTTCTAATAGGCTTATATAAGCAAATAAGATTTTGAGAAACGCCTGCTACGGCGAGAACATAGAGAGATATAATAAGTAAAGTGAGTAATAGTATAGACCGTGAAGTTCACGTGATCAAGCTGTGAGAGAGACCTAGATTGGTTCTAGAGGTAGGAATAATATATTCTTATCAATAATCGCGGCGTATTTATAGTTAAGTTGATTGCGTACGGAATATCAGCTTAAAGTCTAATACGTAATACTAAATTATTCCGTATGAGAGAACCGCCGCACTTTGAGCAAATTACCTCATTCTCTCAGGGATATTGGAAACAAGTCTGTCGCTCTGGTTCTGCTACTACTCGGAGTAGCTCGCTTAATTCCGGCTTCCACCCCCTGAAAAGGAGTATCGAAAGGCTTGGCATCTAAGTTTAAAGGAGAAGCGATTGGGGGATAAAGATAATGTTCTTGATGGAAGATATGTATTCTCACCCGATATCAACAAATAGGACTTTCTGCAGTCACGTGGTAATGGTAAATTCCGTACGACACCGTTATCAGCTGCTGCAAGTACAAGGCCCGACCCGCAATATGATGGGATGAGATCATAGAGATATATTTCTACACCAATAACAACATTAACAGCGACCGGAATCGGAGTTACGTCCTGGTTTCTTCGGCGATGACAACAAGCTCTATGATGATAAAGATGGCCCCTTTACACTTACATCATGGATATTGGAGGGGTGAAAGACAATGTAAGGAATGTTAGGGGGTCTTAAACCCCCCTTCTACCCACAACCATCAGCTCTAGTCAATTCAACTAAGCACGACGAACCACTTTCGACATATGAATACTATCAAAAACTTACCTACAACTCTCAAGTCCTCGGTGCAAACAGTAATTGCAAACATGACCCCACTCCCAAAGACGTACAAGGCAGCGGTCTTCGAGAAGGCCAATGCGCCCTTCACACTCAAAGATGTTGATTTGAAGGAACCTGGCCCAGGCCAGGTGCTTGTCAAGGTCATTGCAGTCGGTGTCTGCCACTCAGACGCAGGCGTGCAAGCTGGTGCTTTTGGCAACAGCTTTCCCATCGTACCTGGCCATGAGATCATCGGAAATGTTGCAGCCGTCGGTGACGGAGAGAAGCGATGGAAGGTCGGCGATAGAGTTGGAGGGCCATGGCATGGTAAGCCTCCTCATTCCTCTCCTGTTGTTGGGTTGTAAGCCATGTTTTTAAAGCCTCTAAACCTGATTGCGCTCCAATAATTAAATTTCACCCGTAAAACTGCCCCAAAGACAACGCTAATTTCATTTTCTGCAGGAGGACATGATGCCGTCTGCAAGCAATGCCAGCGAGGCGAAATGCAGATGTGCGAAAACGCGGCCGTGAATGGTGTTACAATGAATGGCGGATACGCAGAATACGTGCTCCTGAGAACAGAAGCTGTCGTCAAGGTCCCCACAGACGTAGACCCAGTCGAATACGCGCCAATACTCTGTGCAGGCATCACAGTCTTCAACTCCATCCGCAAACTCAAAATCACACCCGGAGAACTAGTCGCTGTCCAAGGACTGGGCGGATTGGGACACTTGGCCGTGCAGTATGCGAATAAGATGGGCTACAAAGTCGCAGCCCTGTCTTCGGGAGACAAGAAACGAGATTTCGCCAAGAAGCTCGGTGCACATGAGTACATCGATACCTCAAAGGACGATGCATGCAAGAAGCTGATGGACCTTGGCGGTGCTGCGCTCATTGTGTGCACGGCGCCAAACCCGAAAGCCATCAGTCCTTTGACCGGCGGGCTTGCCCCTGGTGGGAAGTTGCTGGTTCTCTCCCCTTGCGGACCGATTGAGATCAGCTCGGCCGATCTGATCATGAAGATGGCTTCCGTGGCGGGCTTTCCCAGCGGTCATGCTCTGGATAGTGAGGAGGCTATTGCGTTCACAAAGCTTCACGGAATTAGGTGTATGGTGGAGAAATTCCCGCTGAAGGAGGTGCAAAAGGCCTTTGATCATATGATGAGTGGAGATGTGAGATTCAGGAGTGTGTTGGTCATGGAATAAAGGAGAGTAGTAGGTAGCTGTTGCAGTAAACACCTCGTAAATGTAAGGTAGGTGTCATATAATTTTAGACAATAGAGTATCATGAGAAGAAAAATGATGCCTGTCAGCAAGGTGCTTTGAACACGTCAGCATGTAGGCTAGTGGGTGGACCATAATGCACCCCGTCTGATAACTTCCAGGTTGTGACAACTCCAGAAATTCTGGTCCATTTGACAACTTTCATATTAAAGCTACTGCTTGACAATAACCATTCTTATTTCGACAGGTTTTAGTTTCATCTTCCACGTGCAACTTCACCTACCCACCAAGCATCAACACCATGACCTTTACCACAAGAACTATGTTTCACAGCAAATGTCAATTACTATGACCTTCTATTAATTTGGTAGGAACAACATTTCCGTCTCTTTAGTTTCTGTGTTCTGGCCTCGAGGATTTCGCCTCGTATTCTCATGAGGAAGGAAAGCCGGCTAGGTAGCAGACGCCATGCCGAAGCTGGCATTGCACGTAAAGAGGGCACGTCTTCCACAATGATATACAGCACCGCAAGTCAATTCACAACTCACGTTGTCTTGTAAAAAAACTATCATAAAAAACCAGCAGCCGCAATGTAGCCTTCCAGATCATGTCATCGTTGATAAATGCCTGCATTCGCTCAGCTCTTATTCTGCAGTTGCAGGGCGCAAAAATGGATGAGGTACCAACGGCCTATGAACCTCTTGGATTCACATGACCTCTCAATTGATCACATTTGCTCTAGTAAATGATCGTTGTAGATTCAGTGATAAGACAACATCGAATGTATCGTCATTATGAACCACGGCGAAATAATGGTACCAATGCTCGCCATGCACTCCGTGTATGTAGGAAATCGTTGTTCCATCTCACCCTCCAGACAGGTTCATAGGCAACACGGAAAAAGAATAGTGCCGACATAGATGTCGAGCTCGGTTCTGGCCAATAATCGTCGCCAATACGTCAGTTCAATGGGCTTCTACCTCGAGCCCATCAGCTGACAGCCGTCAAGGAATTTCCAACTTGATCGATTGGTTCCCCGTGAATGCTCCTGTAGGGTTCTATAAGCAATTTCATGCAGCCGGTTGACCCCTCCGAGGCCTCATTCTAGCCGTTGTCCATTGAGTAGCTTCTTGGGGTTGAATCCTCTTGGTGGTTGACTTTGTAGTCACTTCGCACTCGACCCTGAGTTTCTTTTCCAATTTCACCCTCCAGTCTCTCTGGATGGCCATGTATTGATTGACCTTGGCATCGTCAAGGTCTTCATCCCGCACTTGCACTCCACCCTGTCTTCGCATACCCAGACCCATCAAGCTCACCGCTCTCACGACGCCATGTTTATTAGTCCATGTTCCATAATCAACTCTCTGTATTCCTCCACCAACCGCCTGCTTGCAAAATGCGGCCCAGTTCTTAAACGCAGATCTGCCAGCTTTATTCCATGGTATCATGGAGAAGCAGTGTGGCATTCCCTCGTATCCGTCAAACCCCACCGTTCCGCCAGCCGCGTAAACTCTTCGTGCAAATATCTCTGCCTCATCCTGCATACCTTCCCACCCCACAGAGAGGTATACAGGGGGTGCTCCATCCCAAAGATATTTATGCGTAGCCAATGGACTAACGAGAGGATGATCCACCATTGTCGCTTCACAATATGTCTCCACTCGAGGAGGAACTGTTGGCCAGACCGAATCGGGGGGAAATTTCGGATGAGGAATAGTGAGGTCTTTAGGCGGGGGTGCGATAATATCGTAGCGGATGTTTCGTGTTACGGAGGGTAGGGAGCGAGATATGTCGAGCCAAGGCGACGTGAGTGCCAAACCTGCTAGTGGAGTTGTGATGTCTACATTGCGGTCGTGGAAACATATATGAGATATCCCTATACGAGGGAGGGTGAGTAGAATCTGGAGGAGCGATGCCGCAAGACCTGCCCCAGATGAATCACCTGCTATGATGATCTGAGACGGAGAAACAGGTTCATGGAAGGATCCAGGCGGTGGGCAGAGTAGGGCGAGGTAAGCAATGAGGCAATCGAGGAGCGCTGATGGGAATGGATGCTGGGGTGAAAGTCGATACCGTACTGAGAGACATAAACCGCGGGTTTGCTGGGCGAGACCAGAGGTCGTCCATCGATGTGTGGCAGGGTCCATCAAACTGAAGCACGGTTGAGGAGTGAAGCATGTTGGGGACGGCAGACTTACCAGAAAGCACCACCATGTAAATAGAGGATGACAGGCGAGTCTAGCTCAACCTCCTTCATCATATGTTCATATTTGTCTCTCTCTGAAATATCTGGGTTCTTTGCAATGTGGGAAACTCCCCCACGATAGCCTGTCCACTCTGCTTCCACATTGACAACCTCTGGCAGTGTGTAACAGTCAGAGCCATCTCCCAAAGCTTCAATAACCTTTGTCAGAGCGTCTCGAACTCCGCAGATCCCCAGGTGGCTGTTAGGCTCCTTCTCGGGGCTCAGGATTGTGTATTTCGACACCCACATGCGGCCCCAGATGCCGTAGTCTATCTTGGTCTGCTGTTGAGACTTCAACAAAGATACTGGAGTACCAAGGGCGGGACGAGCCATGACGGCAATAATCTCAGTGACAGCATCTTGAACAGAGCTATTGGGTGACCATCCAAAGAGCGCGAGTACAGCGGTTTTGAGAATTAGAGGGACGCGAGGAAGAGTGTTTCTTGCAAGGCCAAATGGGCTGATGTCCATGATATGGTCCTGGCCCTGGGCATGTCTCAAAAGGAGAAAAGTATGGCAAATGTGCAGCAAAACTATTGCCTGGACCCGGTTACTGTAAGGAAAACGTTCAAATTGGGATGTTATTCCTGATACTCAGCTGAAGGAACAGAACGTCAGACGCGGTTGACGCGTTGATTAGTCATCTATGGTGGGGCCGCATGTTACAAGTAGCCCCGCCCCCGCCGCCCCCAACCCTGGCGCGGTTCCTGCGTTAGGAGACGTCCAGATACCCGCGGGGCATCAACAGACAACCTTCAAAGCGAATGAAAATAAACAGCACAACGACACAACATATCTTCGCCACGCCTACATGCAGACGTATAGTACAGAAGCAGATGGAAGACCTAGGTTACTACACCCTTATTATGACTTAAAAGAAGATGCGCCTACGTCGCTAATCAAACTCGACTTGCAGATTGCCCAAAGAAGTCTTGTCTCGAACTCCTTCCATCAGAAGTCCGCAATAAGATCTTCGCATATGTTGTTCGGTCTCCATCAGGCATCATATCCCTCAGCCGCGTCAACTACCACCAGAAAGGGGTCCCTCGTTACAAAATATTCGCACTGGGTCACGATCATAGCGATGTCATCTCCCTCTCCTTCCTCCGGACCTGCAAACAAATATACAACGAGTGCAAAGACATAATCTGGAGTTACAACACGGTCGATGTTGAGGCTTTGATCCAGCAGACCAGCCATCAAGAAGATTTCTTGGTCTATGTTGATGTCAGTATCACTTCACGCATTGAGGCTGTTCAAATGAACCTTTCCTTCCCCGACCCTATTGAATTAGGCGGTGAAAAGGTACTACAAGCGAGTATGTGGGCAATGATTGGTTGGAATCGTCTCAAGAGCGTTACTCTTGTTGTAAGGCACGTCGGGGATGAAGATCCAACAATACTTGGACATACTGGACTGCAAGTGATACTTGGGGATAGCCACTATGGGACGCCCTCTCAAGCGCCAGACTCTGTCGCTGGAGATACCGTGTATCATGAGGTTCTAAGCATTCTAAAAGACTTTGCTCTTCGTAAGCCAAGCTTGAAGAGAGAAATCATCATGAATTTGGGCATACCTACGTTTGATAAGAACGGACAACCAAACCGAACCATAGAAAAATTCAAAGACCCAAACCAGCTACTGAATGAGGTCGGAGACGCTTTCGGGTGTCGTCTGATTGTAGATGGGGAGTTGTGCTACGAGGACGGTAATATGGTCCATGAGATGTTCATATTCGATTGGGCTGGCACGCCTGTGTCGAGGAGAAACGGTCTATTCTACTACAGTGCGGATTTTATGTTTCGCAATAAACGTAGGGTCGCAATTCGCACCATGGGGACTGTAGCGGGTTAAGAGGCTGATGTCTTCTATGTCCTCTCACACGTGGATGCTTTTGCAACCGATGCCGTGCGGATTTTACATGAAACATACCTTCGCCCCAAAAGAACGTTGCACAGCGAAGTGTCAGACTTTAGCCGCTAGGACAGATCTAGGGGTC